>CM042316.1:33089670-33102170 GCA_023566125.1 Zingel zingel | reverse complement strand
TGCCGAGTCTTAACACGCGGATCAGCAGGTATTTAAGCTGTCGTCTTACTTTGTGCTGGGCGTAGACCATGGTGCCGTCATAGCGGCCTCTCTCAGACTGCAGGTTTCCCGTCCTGAGCTTCTGCACCAACATTCCCCCTGATGACACTGTGATCTGACCATAGACAAAGGGCAACATGGGTGAGGGGCGGAACAGGGAGCTGGGGTTGATAAAGGCTATGCATGATAAAAAACAACCAGTTTTATATCATGTCTATATGCTATACACAGTGGTGGAACATAACTAAGTACACATATTCAAGTATTTGAATATATTTTGAGGTAAATTAGTATTTCCATTTTTTTTGCTCCTGTATAGTTCTACATCACTACATTTCAGAGGTAAATATTATACTTTACTCCACTTCATTTATCTGACAGCAATAGTTGCTAGTTACCTTGGAGATGACAATTTTACATAAAAAAAACCTATGATAAAATAAGATACACAGTAATAGATCAAACTACCAAACTGTTTATATAAAATGGTTACAATTAGCTACATTAAAAGATACATAACATGTAAGCCGCTATAATGCTGCTTATATGTTATGCATATTTTATTATAATATTAACTGACTGTATATACAATCTGATTTTTTACAGTGAAATAATAAATACATTGGATCTTTTCTGCAGCCTGTGACCCTGTGTCATTAGTAAAGAATTCCTTATATGCCTGAAATGTTCAGTAAGATGTCTGAGGGTGTGTCTCATTGATGTGATCAGCAATTAACCATTAAAATAGCCACAACCCAGTGGCCCAAACTTATAAGATATTCATTAAAATGATGGATTACGCTGACCAGTGCAACACTACCTAAAGTCTATGAACTTTTCATAAAGGTTTTGAAAACAATAAAGGTCTGTAACTTCTGTGAGGTAAGACAAACCTACAGTGGAGCAGATAGTAGTAGGAGATTGTGGACAAACAAACACAGGTTGTGTCTCTCAGACTCACCACTCTGGGATCTGCGCTCTTCTCCAGCAAGGGAATCAGACTCTTGGTAAGAATGTAAACCCCTAGTGGAAAACAAAAACAAAACATAACTATACCATATTTCCTTTTTTTATCAGCGTTTCCTTTACACCTCACCCCTGAGCTTTGACTCACCAAGGACGTTGGAGGCGAAGCTCTTCTCAAGCCCCTCAGTGTTCGTATCCCTCTGACTCATGATGGAGCCTGCGTTATTGATCTGCATAGATTACAACACATGAGACAAAAGAAAAAGAGGGGAAAAGTGAAGTAGGTGCCAACACAAAACCAAACGTCAACCCTGATGGAGTGAACAACAGTAAAATAATAATCACATTGCCGTAAGTTTCCAAATATGAAAATAGGTAACTCACCAGTACATTGAGGGCCTTGTACTTTTTCTTGAAGGCCTCAGCAAACTCCCAGACCTTCTTGGTCTCAGACAGGTCCAGGATGTGGACATACACTTCCTGTAATGACACCAGTCATTTAGAAGAATGAATAACGTCACGTCTGAGGAACCAGACAATTTAAAGGGTGTCTGTCCCTGTGGTTTTTTTTGTCTGTGTCTGTTGAGAGGAGAGTCATACTGTACTTTATTTCCCGTCTCCTTCACAATATCAGCCCTCGCCTCCTCGGCCTTGTCCTTGTTCCTGCACACCATGTGGATCGTTCCGCCTGTGAAAAGAAATGGAAAAAACGTCATTCTTTTCCATCTTAGAACTGATCTGAACACATTTTCAAGAGGAGAAGAGTGGTAGATTTACTGTCAACGTTGTGGGATGCAGCTACCTTTACGCAAACTTTGTAGGAGTAAAAGTTTATGAAGTACAGCTATGACAGTCTGAAATCTGTTTGGGAGCATCAACTCATTGTTTTTTTTGTGTGTGCCTTTTTGTCATACCTAATTTGCTTAGATTGTAGTTTTGATTTACAAATTAAGGGGAATGTGTAAGGGCTACTGATTTTCACCACTAGAACCAAATGTTTATCCTTTCTTGTAGTGAAGGAACTCAGAATCTGGGAGATCAGGTGTGGTAGTAGTTGCTAAAAACATATTTCCATTGCTGTCTTCTATTGGTCCAGCACCTGCCTTCAATGGTATTTGGATGCTATGCACTACTATGCAGTGTCAGCAGTTGCTGGCTAAGTCATAAAAGTCAAGATTGAGGTTGCAAATGAATAAACTCAATGTAAACAGTAACAAGCAAACATTTGTTTTTTTTTGCTATATCTTTGTATTTAAGCACAAATTATTATCAATTAGGTTGTAATAGTCTTTTGTGCTTTAAACATATTAATAATGCTGGTCCTTTGTCTATTTGAAGGGTTTCCTGGTGGTAGCCAGTTCCTTTTCATGTGGCACCTGGGTTTGTACCTGTGTGATTATAACCTGGGCCTGGGCTATTTTATGAAAGGTTTATCATCACTACGTGGTATTGGCTTTAGGTAATTATTGTCCACTATACTGTTACCTGTTACCTTTTTGATTTTGTTTGTATGATCCAAAATGGGAATGTGTCATGACTGCTAATATGTTGTACCATTGCTTTATATATAAAAATTACTCCTCCTAAAAATAGTATTAAAAATAACTTTTTCCAGTGCAATAGTATCAATCACAACACGTGTTGTGTTTGTCTTCATACTTGAGTTAAATTGCTGAAAAACAGGCGGTGGGATTGGCACCTTTCTTAGCGATGGTCATAGCAGTAGCTTTCCCAATGCCACTGTTGGCTCCTGTTATCATGAAGGCACGTCCAGCCATGGACACCTCCAGGTCCTTCTCCACAAACCTCTTTGAGGCTGACAGGAAGGCATTCCTGCAGGATAGAAACATCCACTGCATTATATTCATGTCAGCAACATCTTTAGTGTATCAGTACTGTATCTGTTCAGGTCAGAAAGGGTCAGTGTTTGAGGTCAGCCTGGTTACTGTATGTCTGTTCACAGCTTTACTGTACAGATACAATGAATCTCTCATGAGAAGTGGTTTGGGGTGAGACTACCGACGGTGACGACAGGATCGGGGTGTGTGTGTGTGTGTGTGTGTGTGTGTGTGTGTGTGTGTGAGCGTGTGTGGCACCAAGGACTTCAATTCCCCCCATTGTCCTGGATGTCATTGTTGAAGGCGGCACAAGGGGGGATAAAGGGGACAGGGAGGGGGGTAATACTGAGGCTAAATGCCCGCTCTGTTCGATGGTGTCATGCAGAGAGCTATTAGTGTAGGGTCAGAGCGGGTTGCCAGGCAGCTCTCTGGGAGAAAAGATAACACAGAACAAAGGGGAGAAGGGAAACAATCACAAAAGCACCTCTTCAGACAACTTGGCTTGCTGTTTACTGATGAGGAAAGGCGCCTTAGGGCTGCAATAGATCAGACTGGACTGATAAAGCATTTTAAAGCCCCATTGTGGTTGAACAACTGAGTTATGTTCTCACATGGCTCCTGCTGAGTCACTGTAAACTTTGCTCAATTGATAAAGAAATGATATTCAAAGATGCGCTGCAGTTCCATTCTGTTCAGTAATGCAGTGGCAATCAAAATGTCAGTAAACTGGAGCGACCTCTAGCTCACCCAGTAGGAGCGTGCGCTCCATGTAGCTGAGTCCTCTGCAGCGGCCCGGGTTCGAGTCCAACCTATGGACCTTTTCTGCGTGTCATCCCCCCATCTCTCTCCCACCATTTCTGTCTATCCACCATCACTTTCAAGTATAATCTTAAAATCTCAACAACAACAAAAAATGTCGGTAAACTAAAACCTCCAGTCAGTGATCATCAACCACCAGTAAGTTATACATCTTATCTCTTTTAAAGATCCAGCCCTTACATAACCTTTGACCTTACCTAAGTTTAATATTAATATTATTAAGGCTGAAACTAATGATTATTTTTGTAGTTGACTAGTTACTTGATTAATTATTTGATCTATTAAATCAGAAAGTCAGAAAGTAGTGAAAAATGGCCATCGCAGTTTCCCAAACGTTATGTTTTGTCCGATCAACAAACCCAAAGATGTTTAGATTTACATGTTGATGATGATGTGAAATTTACACTGATCTAAAACAAAGAAAAGCACAAACATCCTCACATTTAAGAAGTTGAAATGCTTTGCTTAGTATTAAAATAGCTGGCCAATCATGTTTTTCTCGATTAACTAAGTGATTAATCATTTCAGCTCTGCATACCATAGTTTCATCAGTAAGATTTGTATCAGTTTAAAGTCTTCGAATGAAAAGGCATGGAGGCAGTTTAGGTGGGGTTCCCTGATTATATTATAATATATTTTAGAAAATTAGTCGGAGGGTTGCTTATTGGAGTGGTCCAAACCCATCCCATCTCTTAGGATCAACCATAGTGGTATATCATTTTATTTTTCCTACACTTAACTCTAAGTGCCCTGTGATATATATAAGCATGAGGCAAAGAGCAGAATTTAATATAAGGCAATATAATTAGCCATTAACCAATAATGTATTCAATCTTAACATTTTCTTCCATGATAAGTTTCTTAAAAGTACACTTTCTGTGTAGGCTACTGATTTGAAATAATAATAATAATAATAATAATAATAATAATAATAATAATAATAATAACTGGATTCACGCATGGGACACACTAGGTCACAGACTTACTACAGCTCCTAAAACACTACAGTGATGTCTCAGCAGCATACAAGGGAGATACACAGTAGAGGCACCTTACCTTGTGAACTCGGTCATTCCCTTCAGGAACCAGGCAGAGTTGCGGTACAGAGACATGGTGTTGCCCTGGAAGCCTCTCGCTGTGCTGAGCTCTCTCCTCCGCTTTTACCCTGGACCAAAACCACGTGTAGCTCCACTGAATTAACATCTGTGGGCGACAACTCCACCAGCCACCAAGCGGCAGGAAGGAACGATGTATTAGTTCAATTGACTGTAATTGAACCTAAAGACAAACATAAATATGTGTATTTGTGGTACTTCAGTCAGTGTGCGGTTGGCAATTCAAACTGACTTTAACGTTAGCTAGTTACCCTGCGTAATTTCTTTTTTTGGGGACATCTCCCATGGCCCGCTCCAGCTCCTCTTCCACATGTGAACCGTACACAAACAGGCTTGTAGTAAAATACGACATGAAATATAAACGTATAGCAATATAACATGCTAGCAACGTGACAGACAGTAATGAAGCAGAACCTCCATGTAACGTTAACTAGCTAGCTAGCTAAGTTAACAACACTGCTAGCTCCGCTTACACAAATGGAGCTACTGTAGCTAGCTAAGTTTACAATTTAAACTAGCTATGTTTAGTTAAAAAGACCTCAAGTGCCAAAACTATGAAATGTATACTGCTATTCTATTTAATATAAAATAAATGAATATAGCCTAGGCTACCTATGAAATATATGGCTATAAAATAAATCCTGAAATAAATAAATTAGGCAATAAATAGGCTCATTTGTATATGCTATATATTGCCTCATTTATTTATTTCATAGGCATAAATGTATTTATGTAGCCTAGGCTATTATTTTTAATATAGCCTAAATGGCATTCCATAAAAAGAGACTAACTGACTAAAAATTAACATTCCTACAGCTTGAACAGTATTACATCAAATCAACATATGTCCTCTGACTGCACTGCACTTATTAACCTGTGTGTTTGCCGGTCCTCGGCAGCCAATCAGCCGCTGGAGCGCAGAGGGGCGCGGCTCGCCTGGAGAAGGTATGAGCGCAGTGAACTCTGGGAAGATCAACAATGTCGCCGCATCTCAAAACCACGCACAAGATACAGTAGGACAGGACTGTAGGGTTCTTAGATAGGGTTTATCATAAACCTGAAGGATTTGAGTGTGGGGACTTCTCTCAGACTGCTGTCACAAAATGGTGAGTATCCGAGCTTGTTGCTATAGTTTCATCCGTTCACCTGTTGGCAATAAAATGCACTACACTGCACATCAGTGTGTCCTCTACATTGGTCTTGTCAAAAAATAAACAAAGTTGTTCTAAAGATCCTGATATTCTCCTGATATCCTGAAATACAGCAGGATGATTTGTCAGATTTATCACATTTCATTATAAAAGGAGCTCAAAGTGAAAAGCTTGGGAAAGGATAGACAGTTTTTGAAAAAAACATGTTGACAGGCAAATAGATTCAAAACTCCAAACGTTGGTTTCATTTGCAAGTTTAAAATAGCTTTTTTTATGATTTAAACGATATCATTAAACAATATAACTGAGATGAATCTGGAATTTCACACAATCTAATCATATAGCTTTTAAGTATTTGAACACAAATCAATCTTCATCTAAGTCCAGCAGACACCTGTGTTAGCCTATAGGTGCACTCCTGCCTGTTTTTTTCACATGCCTTGGTATATCTTGTTGCAGAAGTAGTGCTGCTTGCTGCTATGCTTCAGGGCAAAGATCTCTCATTAATTGCCCTTGCACAACACACACACACACACACACACACACACACACACACACACACACACACACAATGTATTTACTGTTATTGCACTCAAAGGTGATATAGATGTGTTATACTTCCCTGGTGATGTTCATTCACATTTCTAGTTGTAAAATATAATTGCTGTGTGGTGCAAACCTCACACATGGGTGGTTTTATTTCATATATCCATGGCTCTAATTGAAGGTGGGAGTAGTATTACTGTGTGTGTGTGTGTGTGTGTGTGTGTGTGTGTGTGTGTGTGTGTGTGTGTGTGTGTTTTGTCTCAGTGAGCGTGTATAAAATTGATTCATTGTATGTCTGTGTCTAGTTTCCTCTGTTGACAAGCTATTAATTAACCGTAGTTAGTTATAGCTGACTTTCATAGCACAAGACGTTCCTCCTGTTTTATCTTTGTTTCCTCAACACAGTATGACAAGATCCCTGAACCTTTCATAAGTCAGTGTTTTTCTGCTCTTTTCGTACTTTCTGCCCTCGCCAGATGCACTTCCTGTTGCTGTTCAGCCGGCAGGGGAAGCTGCGACTGCAGAAATGGTTCACACCAGTAACAGACCGGGAGAAGAAGAAGGTGATCCGGGACATGATGATGTTAGTATTGGCCCGTCCACCACGTTCCTGCAATTTCCTCCATTACAGGGACCTCAAGATCGTTTACAGGAGGTACCTACAACAGCTGCTTTTTCATTTGTGCTATAATTACTTTTTAGCTATTTTCAGTGTTTTGTCATCAGCAGTCCTTTCCTGGCAGGTAAAGACTTGGCTTTTGAGCAGAAACCACATTAGACTGTGTCTATGCTTAATGATTAACTTGTGTCCTCTTTGATAATGCTTCAAAATACACAGAGAAAACCGACACACCCATTCTCAACAATGGGATAACAAGACCTGGATAGAGTAAAGGTCCAGTTAAACACACAGAGCGTGACCTAGATCGCTGATGGGACCGTGGTAGCGCAGCACATTGCTTATCTTCTCATGTTTATTTTTCATTTCCTTTACTCACAGTAACAAACTTGTAATAAAATTAGAGTTAGTGGGAGTGGACAAAATAACAGGAACACCTCACAATGTAACATGTTCCTGTGCAATAACAAATCCAAATAAAATAAGTACACAATGGTTTTATTGGAACTTGTTTTGCAAAGTGTGTCTGTTATTTTGACCACCCGCTGAATATGTATGTGCATAATATGCCGGCAAATCCTCAGTAAAACCATTATTCTGTATAATAATTGTGTAGAAACTTTTTTATTCTTGTTCTTCAGCAACATGTTCGTCTTTGAAACCCATTTAATCCAAGGACTTCCTTACAGGCAGTCATATGAGCTTACATTCTCCTCAGAGTACGGTCAAATGTGCTTGTAATGTGTCCTAGTTTGTTCACAACATTTTGGCAACTATTGCTGTAACATCTGATCTTCATCCTTTTCAAATGCAGGTATGCCAGCCTGTATTTCTGCACTGGTCTGGAGAACCAGGATAATGAGCTGTTGGGCCTTGAAGTGCTGCACAGATATGTCGAGTTGTTGGATAAATACTTTGGCAATGTAAGTAGAGCTGAAAGTCATGGCCCAAGCAAAAGTGAGGAAGATGTGGATGAAGTACGATGCGCACATGCTCACACTGTCCTCAGAAAAGGTCTAATCAAGCAAAGTGAAAACACAAGTTTTTCCTCATTTCCTCATCCTGCGGCTCTTTGCTGCATGTCATTCCCCCTCTATGTCCCCTTTTCCTGTCTTCTGCTGTCCAATCTAATAATAAGGCTTAAAATGCCCCCCAAAAAATAGTAAAAGAAAACAATGTTTCACCATTGACCCAAGAAGCTTCATCACTTAATCAGTTTAATACTGAAATAATATATAAACATATAGTATGAAATGGCAATTGAAAACATTATATTTTGCTGTTATCTCTAGGTATCACTTTGTATAGTCATTCCGTTCTAACAGACATACATGTACATTAACAGTAAATACACACAAACACCTGTTGGACACCTCATTCCTAAATCCACTCTTCTGCGGAGGCTCTCCACCAGATTTTAGAACCTGTCTGCAGACATTTGCTTTCATTCAGACACAAGAGCATTAGTGAGTTCCACAACACTGATGTTGGGTTATAAGGCCTGGCTCACAGTCTGTGTTCAAGTACATCCCAAAGGTGTTGGATGGGGTTGAGGTCAGGGCTCAGTGCAGGCCAGTCAGTTTTCTTCACAACAACCTTAGAAATCCAGAAATCAGTCTTTATGGAGCTGGCTTTGTGCACCTGGACATTGTCATGTTGAAACAGGAAAGGGATAAACCCAAACTGTTGCCACAAAGATGGAAGCACACAACTGTCTAAACATCATTGATAGGGATGTCCCGATCAGGTTTTTTTGCCTCCGAGTCCGAGTCATTTGATTTTGAGTATCTACCGATACCGAGTCCCGATCCGATACTTCTATAATATATAAAAAAAGAATAAAGAAGAGTGAAAAAACTGATCCAGGATGTTCTTTATTTTTTATTTAATTCACCTTATTTTAACATTCAACAGCTCGGTTAACAAACAGAGCACTTCCTCTTCTGTGAGGTCGCTTGAACAATCAAGTAATAACTTAAATTCTTCACTTTTGGACTTTAGTGCAACAGTAAATATAAAAAAGTCTAATATAAAAACAAATAGCACCTCAACTTAAAATACCCGGCAGGCATGTAAACAAATAAAAAAATAAAAGTGCCACAGTGTTTGCAAAGCCAGTAATGTGCTTTTAGGAACTGCACTCCTGACTCTTACTGTCTGCAGACATACTCGCGCTGTCCGCTTCAAGTTGCTTCTGTGTTCTACTTTGCCGGCATTTAACCAATAGCGTCTCTGCAACTAAGTGATGTCATGCCGCACGCGTTGCTGTTTCTGTGTGGAGTCAGAAGGGTCTAACTCTGTGCCACCGCATAACTATAGATGTGTTAAAAAATAATGAGAATATATATACATATATATCCGAGTCCTGATCGGGAGGTAACGTCCGATTCCGATCGAGTCTGAAACCACGTGATCGGGCCCGATTTCCGATCACGTGATCGGATCTGGACATCCCTAATCATTGAATGCTGTAGCATTAAGACCTCCCTTCACTGGAATTCAGCTGTAAGAAGGCAAAATGAAAGGAACAGAAAACAGTGAGCTTCCTACCAATGATGTACTGGTCAAAGGTATTAGAATCTGAACTATAGTGATTCCTGTGTTACATTACTCTGCAGGAGTTCCGCAAAATCTCTTTCCTGGGTGCCCAGATAGCTCAGTTGGTGGAGCGGGTGCCCATATGTAGAGGTTTGCTCCTCGAGGCAGCGGGCCCGGGTGCTGCATGTCGTTCCCCCTTTCTCTCCCCTTTCATGTCTTCAGCTGTCCTGTCAAATAAAGGCCTAAAAATGCCCAAAAAATAAAAAATAAAATCTCTTTCCTTTCCTCCTTGACTCTGCACAGATATATCACTGTGCTCTATACCAGTCAGACTCCCCCTGGTGTCCCGAAGGTTCCTCTGCTCCTGATCCACTTGATTTCCGTCCTGCTTGTATGGATTAAAAAACTGGGCGACAGCCACGCCGTATTATTTAAAAAAAAAAAAAAAAAAACAAACAATGAAAAAGGACAGATATGAAAAAGAGGCTGTTTATAATTATCCTAAAGGTCTTCTCTGTTTTTATTTCTTTTCTCATGTTTCTTCATCAACTTGCCGTTTCTATATTCTTTATAATATTTAAACAGGGCTTGATGATCATCCATAGTAGTACAGCATACACATTGTTTAGCATGTTCTCTGATGGGTGGAAGTACCTTCCTTAGGCATCTTTAGTCTAATAGACGGTATTTTATTCTGTTTCAGGTGTGTGAGTTGGACATCATTTTTAACTTTGAGAAGGCTTACTTCATCCTGGACGAATTCCTGATGGGAGGAGAAGTTCTAGAAACATCCAAAGTAGCTATTAGTGTATCTATGGAGGAGGCTGACACACTCCAAGAGGTACTTTAAGGTTTAGCAGATTCTTTAGTGAACTTAGCTTTTTCTTATTACTCATATGAAATGTATCTCTGCTCTTATCACAGACAATGGAGGAATACATGAACAAACCTGCCTACTGAGCCAAGGATGCCTCACATTTCACCACTCGAAGCAAAAGGTTTATTAATCCTCAACATTTTTATTTAGTAACAAATGACTCATTTGGCATAATGCTGTGGCCATACAATAACCTTAATCCTGGTGATTTTTCATGTTTCTGCTTAGTTTTTAGGAATTGTAATTACGTTTGGATCTGTAAGTGCCTTTTAAGCCTCATATTTATTAATCTCAGGGTTTGATGACAGGAGATATGACAGAAAAAAGTTTTTTTCCCCCAATTTATCGAAATACTTTTTTTTTAATATTTAAACATGTTTTTTGTAATCATACATGTCAGTCAAGACAAGTTTAAATGTATGCATTGTGTGATGGTGAGTAAATGAAGAAACACTACACAGTAAGGAAAAAATAAAGTCAATGCTTTATTAACCTCAGGTATGTCACATATGACCACATTTAAAAAATAACTACCAAAAAAAACACAAGTCAATCTAAGGGATCCAACACTGATTTTGGTTGTGTGTGTGCATTGAAGGGCTGGTCACATGTACTGGTTGTAAAGTGTATTTGAGCAACAAACTCATTAAAAAAAAGAATCAAGTTAATGTCTGAACACTCATATTTCTGCTAGTAAATATGAACCTTAGTAAACCTACAGAATAACTAAAGTTGACTGCATGTTATATTCTTCAAAATACTTTATTTTCATCATCTTCCTCCACCAAAACATATATATATATATATATATATATACATGTATATCTATCTATAGCCTTCTTTATATTCCTGGGGCAGTTTTGGCATTAGTATCACTTTCTTGAGTTTCTGGGTTCAGGTAGCTCAGCAATTTCATCACCGCCTCATTATCAAAGCCTTGCATTTGTGTTTCACCGCCCCTCTCATCATCCTCAGTCTGCCTCTTTTCATTTCGGTTTTTATCTGAGTCTATTTGATCAAAATAAGCCTGTATCGCCTGTTCAAAAGAGCCCGTCATGCTCTGTCCAACTTCGTCCCGCTTTTGGCTCGCCTTGTTGTTTCTGTACACGGGGTTTGGATACTGTGCCAGCATCTGAGCTGCTAAGTATGCTGCCAGTTCATCCTCGTCCACGGTGTCATCATAGTCATTTTTTAATAAACTGGGAAGGCGGCGTTGCGTGGGAGCGGATTCCCCTGAACGTCCAGGAGGCTGAGTGTGAAGTCGTAACTGCGAGCTTTTGTACTGCTTCTGCTTCCTGACAGGAGCTCGATCCTCTTCGCCCTCTAACCCCAGGATGTTTAGTATCTCTTCTGTCCTGATCTCTTCTGGTGTCTTTTGTCTATCAGGAAAGCGTCTGTTGTAGAATTTAGCTTCAGGATGTTTGTGTGTCTTCTTTGAAGATATCTGAGAGAGCTTGTTTTCTGCTCTGGCTAATTCGTTGCTCTTTCGTAACTTGTCTTGATTCGTCGGTTCTCCGGTTTTGAGCATGTCCACCAGGTCTTCAGGTGGGATCTGGTATTTTTGGGAGATCTGAATGAGCTGGTAGATGGCCCGTGGATCTATGTTATCTCTGTACTGTGTCTGAGCCACTCTCCTCTCTGCCCTCTTTTTCTCCTCTTCCTCTAACTGTCGTTTCTGCTCTTCTTCTGTTTTCTCCAGCACTTTTAGGAGGTAATAGTCTACCAGATTAGCAACGTCATCTGGATCTTTTGATCTCTTGACTGGGTAGCGTTCATCATCTTCCATTTCATCATCCTCATCAGCTTCTTCGTCATTGTCGTCAACATAATCAAGCCCTCGGTCAGCCTCATGTTTGTTGTCCCTCTCCTCCTCCTCTTCCTCCTCCTCCTCTTCTCCCTCTTCCTGTTCTTGTAACGAACCCCAGTCTGCGAGATTCCCGCCTACGTCATTGTATGCTACATTCCTCACATTAAACATATCATCATCTTTTT
>CM042316.1:33042170-33084670 GCA_023566125.1 Zingel zingel | reverse complement strand
TACAAATTGGACTCTCATGTTCATTGTTAGAAGCTGATTGAGAATATGTGTTTTCAAGGACTTTAAAACACTAAAGATTTGGTGTGTAAATCATGATGTTTGACGGGTCTCAGGCCCATCAAAGCACGTGAAAATCTTACTCACAAACACTCACCTATCCTGGTCGAGGGCATCGTCTCCTCTCCCCTCTTTACCTGTTCTTTCTATGTGTTTGTCCCCTGGCGACTGAGCAGCTGCTCCCCATCCATTACCACCAGGCTTGACAGCCAATAATTCTGATCTTTAACTTAGGTTGTCAGAAGCTTGGCAAGCACAATTTAGATAGAGAGAGAGAGGGAGAGGTTGTGAATGGGTCTACAGGGTTTGACGTCAGCCTCTTTTCTCTGGTCGATTACGTTTGTGTGTGTGTGTGTGTGTGTGTGTGTGTGTGTGTGTGTGTGTGTGTGTGTGTGTGTGTGTGTGTGTCTGGGAATAGGTGTGATGCATCAATTTTTGCTCTTTTGTGAAATGTGAGATGTGGCACCAGAATCTCTACAAGGTATTTATAGCACACCAAGGC
Organism: Zingel zingel; assembly: GCA_023566125.1. NCBI lineage: Eukaryota > Metazoa > Chordata > Actinopteri > Perciformes > Percidae > Zingel > Zingel zingel. The sequence goes on along the minus strand of CM042316.1, from coordinate 33,084,111 downwards.
AGATATACAAATTGCTCCCCACCACATTTGTCACCCTTCCCTGAAATGATGAAAACAATGAAATCATCCAGTTCACAAAACTGCATGCAGGTTTGCAAATGCCTACATGAGACTGAATGTATTCTGCTAAGAGAGAGAGAGAGAGAGAGAGAGAGAGAGAGAGAGAGAGAGAGAGAGAGAGAGAGAGAGAGAGAGCACAAAGAGCCTGACATTTATTAAATATTATTTTGTGAGACAACCAGTAAAATATCCATGTTCATGTTTTCATGTTTGTTGTTCTGATGAATAGAAGAGTCCTGCTGGCAAAAATGATTTTTGTATCCACAGGAGCATGAGTCACTCGGTTAACGGACGCTTTGTGAGGAAAATACAGCAGAAACAATCAGACCACTTTGGCCATTTATGAAAATTAAAATGAAATTGGCAGGACCTTTAGTGCATATTGGAATTTAAAACAGGAACTGCATGATGCAGGAGATTTGAACAGGTAGTTTGAGGTATAACTGAGATCTGTATCATTACACAGATAATAGCACGGCTCCAATAGTTTAGTACGTAGCACATCAGATTAAATGGTTTAAACACCAACGATATCATGAAATAAATAATCACATGAATAAACTGATTAATAATAATTTAAGAAATCATTAAAACTCCACCCCATTGTCATGAAATGTAATTTCATCATTCTATTTTGCTGATATACACATCACATTATTTCACAAGGGCATTTTTCCAAATGAAACTTTTATTTCATAATGTTGCTTTTTGATAATGTCACATTTTAATTTAATGCATTACACTTTTTTACTTTTCATGAGAGTGGTGTTGTCACTACCCACTGCCCCCTCACCTTTTAGCCAATCACATGTCCTCATGGTTGTCATCCTCATTTAGCTTCTGGTAGCTAGAGCAGTGGTTTGAACGCTTTTTGGCTTCTGCTCTCCTTAATGCATCTATGGTTTACACTCAGTGCACAACTTTCATAGGAGTGAATGGGGTGCCATCTTTGAATGTGGTATCCAGTTCCTCTTAATACATCCACACTGCAACCCCTTACAGCTATAGTGTGTAGTTTCTGTATCCTCCATGAAGAATTCTAAGTAATGGCAACAACATCATTGCATCATTGCATCCACATGACACAAGCCTTCCGCAAGCCTTCAGTGATCACACACCTCACCCCAACCCCTCCTCCACGCAGTCACTTGTAGCTAAGGAGGACACGGAGGATTAAAAAAACATGATGGACTCTTCAGAAGAGGTATTTATCTTCACTCGAGCTTCTGCGTGCGAAATCGCCGGACCACACCATTTTCTAAACATAGGCATACTGAGAAATACATAGACATAAAAATAGTTTTATGGAGCTGATAGGCTTAATTAGCTTTGTATCAACTCATTTGACAATGGCTTGAACGTAACGGATGTCCATTATTATAAAAAAAGTTACGCATTAATTAATTAAAACACACAACAATGTCTAATTGTGTTGATTAATTGCTTTTGTATGAAACCAACCTGATTTCAATCAGTTGTAATTAGTGTTATTGTTCTATCGTACTGTAACAAGAGATGACTTTCTGTGAAGTTAACTTCTTTACACCTGTATAGAACAAATGTCTTGTGTTTTATATGACAATGTTCTCTTTTGTTTACCACCTACTTATTTGTGTCTATTCAAGGCCACTCTTTATCAGTGTTATCACAACACATCATACAGAAACTTTGCTTTGCCACTGTCATGCTACAATTGTGCATGGTTTTTCTTGTCTCTTTTGTCTCTATCTTTCTTGCCTATGACAGCTAATGAGACCCAGAAAAAGAGGGAAGATTAAAAAACAGATGAAGAGAAGTTGTCTGAAGGGATTAGAAAGAGGGGAGCACATTTTATTTCTCTCCTGCTTTTACAGACCTCACCTCTGCATCTTAACGCATTAGCGTCTATTCTCATATTATTGCTGCCAAGTTACACTCTTAGGTTCACTGCATTCTGTTTGAGTAATTTAAAAACACATCCACACTTGGATGTTTATGAAATACAGAACAGCCTCATGCTGCCTCTTCATGGATCCTGGGCTTTGATGTTGCTGTTTTTGAATAAGACCTCTGCTTCATTCCTCCATCTTAAAGTCACAGAGCAGATGTTGTGTTGCTGGCATGTAAGGGAATATTTGCTGTTTACCTCCTCCTGAATGACAAAAATAAACCTGCCCCTCCCTCCTCTGCTACCCCACTGGCATCTCTGAGAAACAGCCTCTTTCTGCTGCAACACATCAGAAAACAGCGAGGCCACTTGTAAAGGAGCAGGGGGCTAAATGGGAAGTTTCTGAAATAAACCAAATTGCATTACTATTTAACATGTATAGATAAAATAAGAAGGGGATAGAGAGGAGAGAGGGATGGTAGTGACTGTTTAGTTTATCTACAGGGATCAAGCCAAAGCCCCAGTTTATGCTCTCTGGCTTCATGGTCTACTTACTGTACAGGGATGCTGGGGCATCCTAAAGCATTGCATGAGGATTTAGTAGCTCAATTTTGTCCAGACATTCATGGCTCCCAGATGACGTAGCCTATCTTAATAACTTTGGTGATCACCTGACTTTTCTTCTGGCACCAACAACTAGAACAGTTTTGGCCGAGACTGAAATATCTGCACAGCTATGCTGTGCTGCTTGGAGTTAAGCTTTTCTTTGAGAAAAGAACAAAGAACGGCACTGAAGTCATTCTTAAAAAAGGAAGACGTGTTCGAGTTTTGCCAACCGGCTACCGGTTGTAGCGCTATCCTATTGCGTGCAGAGGGAATTTGAAAGACAACCCTCGGATTGAGCCCTGCCAATGATGAATTCCCAGACCCAACATGTTGATGTGGGTCTGGCTTGTTAGGCTAGTACATTGGCTTTTCCTGTTCAAAATTGCACTTTGTCCTATACTTTGGTTTATGACCAAAATACTTGGAAAAATGAATGATGTTCCCATCGGCTTCAGCTGTGCTATGTGTTTAGCGGTAATTAACAAATGCTAGCATGCTAACACGCTAAACTAAGATGGTGAACATGGTAAACATACTTTCTATAGTAGCCTTCAACACATTCACGCATTGCTTTCGTTGCTTTCATTGTTGATCTTCCCACTCCATTGTTTGTTTTGTGTTAACCTTAGTTTAATAAATTATGTTTGTTTCTTGCATGGACTCCCTCCTTGTCACATTCCCTGAGTCAGTTTGTGAGAAATGGGGGCTCGTCCGGTAAATGGAGGCTTGATCATTGTTATATTTGACCAATCTGGTTTGTGACCCTTTTTGGTTTGTTAATGTTAAATTGAGTTTAAGCACTTTTCAGGAGTACAGATTAAAGTGCCTTAGGTATTTAACATCGAGACTGCGATTTTTGGGCGTATCATGCACGGATTGTTTGTTGTGGTGTTTGACTGGTTACTTATTGACTGGTTACTTATTAGTTACTTACTATTTTTATCTCACTTATACTTCGTCTGAATTATGTTGCACATTTTGACCTGCAGCTCCTACAACCTTCATTTTTCATTCCATTTCATAAATTTGCTGCAGATCTGCTATGTGTTGCTTCTGGTTATTGATTATTTTCCAGATCCCATGCTCCCAATGCACAGATCTCTTGAATTATTTATTATCAGCTATTTCCTTTCTCAGGTCAGAAGTCTGGTCCTATTCTCTAGCCTCCAACACCTGTTGTGCAGATTACCTTGTAGCAATAAATTCATGGTCCGATAAATTGTAATGGATGCAAAGGTCCATGTGATTAGACTTTTGTATGTTGTTGGACTAGAATGTAATTATATGACTGTGTTTATTTTTCCTTTTCCAAATGTATCATTTGTGATGTACCATACATCCACCACCAATTATTATGTTGTTTCAATATTGACTCTTGTAGAATAGTCTTAGTAGCCCATTTTGAGACTGTTATAGTGAGTGTATGTTTCTCAAATGGATATGAATTAAGCTGTACAAGAAAGGATCTCAAGTAATAGGCCTACACTGTCTAATCCATATCATTCTAACAAACCACTCATACATTCAATATACAGATTCCATAATGTCATGAATGCAAGAGCAGTGAGCAGGAATCCACCTTTTCTTGAATAATATATTGAGAGCCCCTCTGACACATTTGTTTTCCTAACCTGCTCATAGTTTCCTATGCAATATGACATCTACCAATTTCATATCAAGAGCATAGTCTAGCTACTTAGCCGGACCTGCTATCATGTGCAGCTTACATTAAAGCAGTTGTTTAATTAATTCCTTAAAGGTCCTATGACATGCTGCTTGTTGGATGCTTTTATATAGGCAAAATTCAGCCTTGGTGCAGAATTACAGCCACTAGACCCAGTCCCACAATGAGCTTTCCTTAGGATGTGCCATCTGTGTCTGTAGCTTTAAATGCCATTGAGGGGGAGAGAGGAGGGGCAAGGTGGAGGGTGGGGGTGTGGCCTTGACCAACTGCCACTTTGCTTGTTTGCAAGCCATGATGTCTCTGTCTTTCTCATGGGCTGGCCAAATTCTCTGGTCGGGCAAAGCAGAGAAAGGGGAGGTAACCTTGCTCCTTATGACCTCATAACAAGCAGATTCCAGATCGGCCCATCTGAGCTTTCACTTTTTGTCAAAGGCAGAGCAGGAAACCCAGGGCTTGGTTTACACCTATCGCCATTTCTAGCCACTGGGGGACCATAGGCAGGCTGGGGGAACTTTTTTTGGTTCATGTTATGGTTGCTAAGCTATGACTGGACAATCACTGTGTGGGGGAGGACTTTAGTGAACGGTCAGTTTTACTATGTAACAGTTTGACTGGCTGTACACTGAACAACGTCGTTTTCCCGCAAACCCAGGAAAAACTAAGGCTTCATTCAGGAACCTCCCAACAACAGCACTCACCTCATGAAGGTTGAATGCTTCTTCCAGTAAGCACAGCTACTGCTGCTTACCCCTCAGGCTGGAATGTGTGTTTTCCCACCATACAAGACCCAAACATCTTTTGTCAAGAGTTTTCACCTTCACTGATGCTTTTTTTTCTTGGCTTCTCCTCAGCTCTCGACACCCCACAGACACATAAATGGTCAACAAATGTCAGTGTGCAGTACGTGTGCAGTATCTTGCTGCAGCACAATAAAGATCACAGGTTCTTCAGTCGGAGTTGTCAGAGAATGACAGTCAACAAAACCGTCTGTGATCTTAGGATGCTGGCAGGGCTGTAAGCCTTCACGCCAGCTGATCTCCAGCAAGTTTATTGATGGATCTCAGAGGTTCGATATCAAGTATAGCATAAAGTCAAAGTTATGCTATAAGTGGGTATAGCTAATAGATCAATGGAAAATATCTCCCGAACAAATTGAACAAATGTGTTACTTGATATGTTGTCCCCCAACCTACTCAGGGTGGACAAAATAAGAGAAACACCTTATAATATTAATGAATAAAAACTCAACCACATCACAAGCTTCAACCTCATAAACTACCATTCTACCATACTGCCATCATCAATAGAATTCTAATGTTTGTGGAGCGCCCCTAGTGACCCGAGGGGTGACTCAAAATCTTAACAGATTTGGGACCATTGTTGCATTCCCTCTAGCTTTCTCCCAGTTTTTACTCTCTGTCTCTGCTGTCAACTATGAAGTAAAGAAAAATGTCCAACACAATCATCTTTTAAGAAGTCTAAATGTTTGTGGGGTCTGTCTACAGCAGCTTTTATTCTCGCAGACACACCCTTATGTTTGTCAGTGTTACAGTCCTCCCTCTAGGCTCTCTTTGGCTAGGACCAAAACCCTGCCATAATACATTACATTCACAGCTGTGACACTTCCTGTTTAGAACTCAGTGTCTGAAACACCACCCTGCTGTCATATGGGAGTACAATGCATTCTCATGAACAGGTTGGTATGATATTGTACGAAAACTTATGCACAACAATTCGTATGAGATCCAACAGTGACTTGACAGTTCTAAAACTTTTTAGGTGTGCACATGTTCAGGTTCACTAGAAGCTGTTAATATACTACAGTATGAATTAGTTGACATAAAGGACTTTGGCTGCCCTTTATCAGCTTTTTCATGTATTTGTATGTTGTTACACATGTATTTTACTTTTACAATGTCCCCAGTGTGGTTCTGGCAGAGACCTTTATCATAGTTATTTATGCAAAAATACAACATTGTCATTTTCAAAAAGCACATGTATGTACTTTTTTGTCTTTACTAACTGAATTAATATTTTTTCATTGCGTCGTGAAATTTCCATGCCCATTAAAATCAAATCACAACACAGAAAATAAAGTGAAGAACACTGATTGTTTTGGAGGACTGGATGAGGCTAATGCTAATAGAAGTCTGCAAGGTAGATAGCTAGAACTGCCTGAAGGGTAATGAATGTGAAAGCACAGGTTTGATACATTGTGCAGTGCACAAACATTGCACACAAAAAATTGCCCTTTTAACAAATGTTTTTCATTTAATTATGACACAGTGAATGTATACATAAAAAATAAATACATATTCCAATGTGTATTGTATTTCACTTTATTTCTTTGATTTGTTTTTATTAAGGCTCTTTAAATTACCCACATGACAGGACCACCAGAGCTCAGACCAATCTGATATATGTGTATAGGTGAGTGATCCGGAGGCATGCAGAAGCTGCTTTTTCTTTTCCACTTGCAGTTAGTAGTAACAGTTAGTAACCTGACCATGGAAGATCAATTCAGGAAACAGATTGAGCAATTTTAAATTCCCATAAAGCCATGAGTCATTCTGAACCAAGTGTCTGCCAGTTCTCATTCCAAACAAACCCTTCTCAGCTGATTTCCCACCCTTATAGGCTGGACATATGATTGATTGAAATCTACTTTCACATTCAGTGTTTGTGGGTAATATTTTCAAAGCTTTTATTTTGGTTTATCCAGTCCTACACCTTCTCCATGATGGTGAGCGTTGACGACCTGACGAAACTGGGCCTGCGCCTAGCGGTTGCTGAGTGCCCAGAGAGAGGGAGACAGGAAGCAGCATTAAGACTGCGGCTGTCTGCAGCATCCATATATGACATCCAGTGGGTTAGAGAGGCAAGGAAGGAGGGAGGTAGCAAGAGAGAGAGGGGCATCTGGAAGTACAGCCAGGATGACTCATAGGTCAGATTTGTGTGAGTGAATGAGAAAGTGTATGTGTGTGTGTGTGTGTGTGTGTGTGTGTGTGTGTGTGTGTGTCCCTGTGTGTGCACTTGAAATCACTGCTGCATTTGCACATTATGCAAAGTTGTGCCTTGGTGTTAAATTTGTTCTGAGGGAGATCAGAAAGCATTCAGGTCCCTCCGGCCTTTACTCTCGTGTCATCAGTCCGTGAATCATTCACTGACTGCGGTTTTACAACATTGATGATAAAAATGCATCAAAGTGATATTTCTCTTTGTGTCATGTTCCTGCTTTTATTCTGTGTTTCGTTGGTTTATTTGCACTTCCTGTTTTATGTTGAAATCATCAGTTACTGTCATTTCAGGTCACTTGTCTTCCTCCCTTTGTCTGCTTTCCCGCCTGTGTGATTAAGTACCTGCCCCTAATGTGTTTCACCTGTTTGTTTTCACCTTCCCCAGTCCCCATGCATAAATACTCACCATTCCCACTTACCTGTGCCAGATTGTAGTCGTACGTAAGTCACTCTTTCCAGCGTTTTTTTCCAGTGTTTGTTTTCCCGGTGTTTATTCTACTATTGCTTTGTTCCTGACGACGATTTTTGCCTGCCACTTTTGTACCTTCGCCTGCATTTGTTCTCTGAACAATAAAGACCCTTACCTGTGATTCCCTGTTTTGAGTCGTGCATTTGAGTCCGCCATTGTCCCGTGATAGTACAATCTGGCCAGTATGGACTCAGCCGACTCAGAGGCGGTTCGATCAGCTCTGCACACTCAAGCTTAGTGTCTGCATCAGCAAGAAGAACAACTCTCTATTCTTCGGAATGAGCTGATGGCGATGGCTAATCGCCAGGAGAATCAGGTGATCGGAGTGAGTGACCAGATTGCTCAGCTTGCCACTCAATTTCAAAGCCTTTCTACAAGGGAGTCGTCTACTGGTTCTGGGACTGAGAGAGGATCCGCGGCCACCTCCGCTTCAACGTCTCTTAGAGGAGATTCTACTGAGCCAAGGGCTTCCTCTTCGCCGTTTCCACATCTCGCTCGTCCAGAGAGGTTTTCTGGGGATTCAGGAGATTGCAGGGCATTCCTGACCCAGTGTGAGCTTCATTTTGAACTCTAAGCTGCCGCTTACCCCTCTGACAGAGCCAAAGTGGCGTTTGTTATCTCACATCTTACTGGAAGAGTCGTCCTGGGCAGCAGCTGAGTGGAGCCAGAGGTCTGCAGTATGTGACTCGTATTCATGTTTTACTCAGACTTTTACGCACATTTTCCAACATGTTACTCCCAGTAGGGAGGCTGCTCATGCTTTGGTGGGTTTATGGCAAGCAAGACGAAGAGTTTCAGACTACGGCATTGAGTTTCGCACCCTGGCTGCTGAGAGCGGTTGGAACTCTTTTGCTCTGATCTGACGCGTTTCTGTGTGGATTATCGGCTAAGGTGAAGGATCACTTGGCACCATTGGACTTACCGGCAGATCTGGACGCGCTGATAACGCTTGCCATCAAGATAGACAAACGACTGCTGGAGAGGGAGAGAGAGGAACATCATGGAAGCAGTTTTTCGAGTGACCAGCAGAGGGAGCCTTGGTCATCCAGAATTGCTTAGCGCTCTCAAACTGCTTTGTCAGAACCTCACCGTCGGAGGATGTCCACTTCCAGAGTTCTTCAAAACTCTTCTTCTACCACGCCAGAACTATGCCGACCGATGACGTCATATTCTGGGACACTGGCAGCTGAGGAGCTGATGCAGTTGGGTAGAGCTCGCCTTTCTCCAGAGGAGGGACAACGTCGCATGAGGGAGGGACGCTGTCTCTACTGCGCCCAGCTAGGTCATCGCATCCTGTCCAGTAAAAGACGGGGCTCATCAGTAATCCAGAGTGCGCTGGTGAGCCGTACACATATTCCTAGTTGTCCCTCTCGTCCCAAGGTTGAGGTCACCTTGAGTAATGGTTCTGTTTCTCTTACGCAGGCGGTGTTAATGGATTCTGGTGCTGACACCAGCCTTATGGACACCAACCTCGCCAAGAAACTTCTTTTGGACTCTGTTCGGCTTTCCAAACCATTGGAGGCAGCGGCTCTGGATGGTCAGTTGCTCTAGAGTATTACTCACTGCACATCTCCATCTCACCTTTTTGGATGGTCACACTGAGACTTTAACTTTTCATCTGTTTGACTCTCCTGCACACCCGGTGGTTCTCGGGTTTCCGTGGTTCACCTCTCACAATCCTCACATTGACTGGCTCCTGAAATGGTGTCCATGAAGGAGTATGTGGGGGCTTTGCTGAATGCGGGCATCATCCGTTCTTATTCTTCTCTGGCTGGAGCTGGGCTTTTCTTCGTGGGTAAGAAGGACAAATCCCTGCGACCCTGTATTGATGACAGAGGACTCAATGACATTACTGTTAAAACCGCTACCCATTACCCCTGATCGCCACTGCCTTTGAACTCCTGCAGGTGGCCAAGATCTTCACCAAGCTCGATATCCGCAACGCCTACCACTTAGTCAAGATCAGAAGTGGTGATGAGTGGAAGACGGCATTCAATACTCCAACTGGTCATTATGAGTATTTAGTAATGCCTTTTGGTCTCACCAACGCCCCCGCTGTGTTCCAAGCGTTGGTGAACAACGTTCTAAGAGACATGTTGAACATTTTTGTGTTTGTCTATTTGGATGATATTCTTATCTTCTCTCCAGACTTGCAGACACACACCCAGCATGTGCAGCAGGTGCTACAGTGGTTGTTGGACAATCAGCTGGTATAGGTGGACGCTTTGGACGTGGGTGTTGGTGCCGTCCTGTCTCAACGTTCGTCTGAGGATGGGAGACTTCATCCCTGTGCTTTCTTTTCCTGCAAGCTGTTGGGGCCAGAAAGGAATTATGACGTGGGAAACAGGGAGCTGTTGGCTGTTAAAGTGGCTCTGGAGGAGTGGCGCCACTGGTTGGAGGGAGCAGAGCAGCCTTTTTTGGTGTGGACAGATCACAAGAACCTGGAGTATCTACGCTCAGCTAAGAGACTGAATGCACATCAGGCGAGGTGGGCTTTATTCTTTACCAGGTTTAACTTTACCCTGTCATATCGTCCTGGCTCAAAGAATATCAAACCTGATGCTTTTTCTCGCCTGTTTGACCCTGACCCGTCTCCATTAGCTCCTACTAACATTTTGCCTGACTCCTGTATTATAGGGGCTATTACATGGGAGGTGGAGGCGAGGGTTATAGAGGTATTGGAGGGTTTAAATGTTCCTGAGGAGTGTCCTCCAAATCGTTTGTTTGTCCCTCCTGAGCTTTGTTCCCAGGTCATTCATTGGGCTCATACATCTCTGCTCACCTGCCACCCTGGATCCAAGAGGACCATTTTTGTGGTAAAGCAGCGTTTCTGGTGGCCATCCATGAAAACTGAGGTTATGGATTATGTAGCGGGCTGTCCAGTCTGTGCTCGGAACAAGACTTCTCGCCAAGCGTCCGTGGGTCTTCTACAGCCTCTTCCAGTTCCCAAGCGACCGTGGTCGGACATTTCCCTGGATTTTGTCACTGGCCTACCCCCTTCTGACGGTAACACTGACGTTCTTATGGTAGTGGACAGATTTAATAAGATGGTTCATTTCATTCCTCTGCCGAAATTGCCCTCCGCCAAAGAAACGGCGGAGGTTATGCTCTCTCAAGTTTTCAAACTACATGGATTTCCCGCATATGTGGTGTTGGATCGGGGCCCCCAGTTTGTCTAGCAGTTCTGGAGGGCGTTCTGTACCCTGATTGGGGCCTCCGTCAGCTTGTCGTCTGGATATCATCCCCAATCCAATGGACAGACGGAGAGACTCAACCAGGAAATGGAGATGGGTCTTCGCTGTCTTGTCTCCCAAAACCCAGCCACATGGTCCAAGCATCTGCTGTGGGTGGAATATGCCCATAACACCCTGACTTGCTCATACACTGGTATGTCCCCATTCAAATGTGCCTATGGTTACCAACCCCCCTTGTTTCCTGCACTCGAGAGAGAGGTGGGGGTGCCTTCTACTGTGGGATTTCTACCTGCTCCATCCTGAGGTGCCAGGGCCGTCCGGTGTTCGGCCTTAGAGGGAGGGGTACTGTCATGTTCCTGCTTTTATTCTGTGTTTCGTTGGTGCTGGTGAACATTTAGCAGCTTAAAGGACAATTCCGGCGCAAAACGAACCTAGGGGTTATTAACAGATGTGTAACCACTCTGTCGCTCTCTGGGACATGTTTTCATGCTAATCGAATGATTTTGGAGCTTGAAAGACGCTAGCGCGGACCACTGATTAGCTTACAACACTAGTATTTGGGGCACAGGGAACGTAAAAACAAATCGGTATCTATACCACTAAAAATGCACTTCAGCGGTAGCATAATGAGTGTCCCTAAATGTTAACCGAGGCATTGAGAACTTTGTAAATGTACAGACAGTTTATTGAAAAGATAGATTATAGAGACACTCGCGTTCATGTTTACATGCCGCCGCCGTCTTGGAAACCAGTCATGACTTACAGCTGGTGATGCAAACTAAAATCAAAAGCAATTTGCTCAATAGATCTGAAATAATCGCACTCTGCATAACTTGTCTAGTGTACTTACTCAGTGGATAACTGTCCATCTGGTCCCTCCGGTCTGGGTCGCCGAAAAAGTTTCAAGTACAGCCCTGTTTATCAGAGAGGGGAAATCTTCAGACTGTACAAAACACTGCATCTCTTGGGCATTGCGACGCAACAGGTCCCACTCCTTGCAACACAGATACTCCTGTTCGGTGGCCATAGCTTCACAATGTCCGCAGGTACACCACCAGTTTCCCAAAGTACGAGGCTGTGTTGCGGCATTGACTACCGGTAGCTCTCTCTCTCTCTCATAGCCCTTTCACGGAGCTCTCGCAGCTCTCCGTTTAATAAACTGTCTGTACACTTACAAAGTTCTCAATGCTTCGGTTAACATGTTGGGACCCTCATTATGCTACCGTTGGAGTTTGGTGATATTTTGAGACTTTTTTTAGCGCTAGCGTCTTTCAAGCTCCAAACTCATTCGATTAGCATGAAAACATGTCCCAGAGAGCGACAGAGTGGGTACACATCTGTTAATAACGCCTAGGTTCGTTTTGCGCCGGAATTGTCCTTTTAAGAGAAAGATATTTCTCTCAGGAGCAACCTGATCTCACAGAAATACGTGAAATGATATTGACCTCCTAACACCACAATACATGATGGTGGAACGTTTTAAAATCACGTGCCAGCACCAAGGAAGCAGGTTTAGGTTTAGGCAACAAAATTACTTGGTTAGATTATGGAAAATATCATGGCTTATGTTAAAATAAGTACGCCGTTTCCTGGGTGAAAGTCCCATGTTTGTTTGACCCTTTCATCCACCCGGACCTCCTCCCTACGCAGACTTTGAACAGGGCTGCGTTGAACCAGGGAATATGTGTCCACCACGACAAAGGATCCTAATTGACTTTCCATTGGCATTGTTTCCGTCATGCCGGCACATCATTTTAACACCACCACGTAATGCAGTGTTAAGAGGCCTAGCCTGGATGCCAACCGAACTTGGCCCCGCCCACAACATTTGAGGTCGGGAGTTCGGTCTGGACTTGGTCCGTTGTGGAGCGAACCAGAGCTGTTTGGAAGAATCAAATTGTTAGGACGGGCTTTATACGATGATGGACAGATGATCAACAGTAACGTAATCAACCACGTCACCAAAGAGCGCTTGGGTTGAATTTGTTTACAACAAAGATGGCTGCCGCTAGAGAATTGAGATGTGTAGATTCCGCCATCACGTCTGTTATAGAAGATATCGACAGTGCATTCATTTTAAAAGAGGAACAGAGAACTCAAGGCATTTGTCGATCGGAAAGATGTTTTTACCGTCCTTCCTACGGGATTCGGCAAAAGTTAAATTTTTTATTCGCTCAACATACGTCACATACTCCGTTGCTCTGATTGGTTGTAGGTCTATCCAATTGAGTGCAGGGGCATTTTCTTTCCTGGTTCGGTTGAAACACGCCCCATAATCACAGCCCAATGGAGCAGTATCAGACTCATATTCTAACTAGAATCTGAGTATGACGATGTCAGGCTAGTCCTGGCCATTAATGTATTTCTGTGAGATCAGGCTGGACATTAGCTCCGTAACGTACTTAACTTGCATACGTAACTTAAGATATGTAACAAATACTTATTTTAACCCAAACCATGATCTTTTCCCACCAAGAAATTTTATGGCAAATTACCCATAGTTGTTGAGATTTTTCAGTCTGGATCAAAGTAGTGGACCGACCAAAATGATGACATGAATTCAGTGTGCGATAGTTCCAGAGAGCTTAGGGAGAATCGCACAAGATGTCTGGACATCATGATGGGTGACTGCCTTGTCAGTTAGCTGGGTGTATTTGCAACTTGACAGAGCAGACAGCACTTGTAGACACATACAGCATACACTCATCTTCTGCAACTGAACCAGGCTGCTAATCTGCAAGAGCTACAAGGGCTTAACCCCTTTCAATAAATGAGATCGATAGACGCATCCAAAGCCAATACTGCATGCTCTTTTGTAAGCTTGCCAGTGATTACTCTCCCTTTTTGTTTTTCTAATCTTTCTAATTAGGATGTTTGGACCAGTCAGGAAATCATTTAGCTAGCAAAAACTCCCCCAGAGTTTTTGGCAGACCAAAAATGTATTCTTTCTTGGCTGTCAGAATCAGTACGTACATGCATTTCCTCTCCCCGTCACACATCAGACGGCTGCTGGGCCCGAGTTGATATACTCAGTTGATATCTCACTTCATTAGCTGCTTCATCTTTTCATTTTATGGCTCCCATACCGCAAACAAAACTAATGCAAGAACTCACTGGTATATACACACATAGGCTACACTGTGGTGAAAGGAATTTATTGTGAAAAGTGTCAAAACAACTGGATTAGCTGAGGTGTGTTGACAGAGGTTGGTTGTGAATTCACTGAGCTCCCTTGGCACTGGAGAATGTGAACTGAAACCCTCTACTTTTCGTGTCATGTCCTGTTGACGCCGATGCCCACACACAGAGTTCGATTACTGAGGGAGAAAAATGACTGCAATTATACTGAGTCACTGGAGAGAGAAAGAGAGGAAGGGACTATGAGGGGAAAAGTGCAAGAGGAGGGTGTGTGTGTGTGTGTGTGTGTGTGTGTGTGTGTGTGTGTGTGTGTGTGTGTTCATGTTCTATGGAACATATTACGCTTTGCCTTTACTGTTACATAGTCACGTTAAACACACACACACACACACACACACACACACACACACACACACACACACACACACACACACACACACACACACACACACACACACACACACGCACGCACAGGCCTAGATATCTTCGCACTCCTAAAAGGCGATCTGATCACTTTAAGCATTGCAGGTATGCAATATTTATTGTCAAGCAGTAGCCTTGACACTTGGCTTTATCAAAATAAGCTTTTCTGTTGTAGCAAATCTGTTCAGAGAGAATCATAGAGAAAAATGTACAGGCCAGTAGTATAAAAAGTTCATAAAAGGTTGCTACTGATGTGGAGATCCATTCTTATTGAATGTATGTCAAGTATGGAGGGAGTTAGTTTGTAGTATCACACTATCAAACTGTCTTTTTTGCATTGAGTCAAACTACTCTGTGATTGTGGAGGTGGAGGTTGGCCTGCCTTCTCTCATTAAGGGAGAAAGATTGAATTCAGCAGGGGATACTGTTGGATGGTTCAAAGAAAACTTTTAGTAACTAAACTGTTCAGGGAATGAAGTCAGGCAATTTTGAGTGTCAGAGAGCCCATCTGGTTGGCAGAGGTCACTGTAGTCAGCAAACTCCTCAGGGGCACAGTGGTGGATGTGGATTAGATTGGTCCTTAAATACTGGAAATTGTTAGGCTACGGTGATCAGTACGTCTGTTTGGTGTTTTGGGAAGTATGACATGGATTTCAGGGTTTTCTTTATATTGGAAAGGCATATTAACTCTGTTCCCTTAAGTATTCTTGGAAGGTGCAACAGTTGTATGGGGTGTCATCATTTCTGCAATCAATTCATTACCTGTACACTTACAGTACACTTACAGTATTAAAGTGATTCTCGGTCCAAAATCTTTTCTTTGAGTACCAAACATTTATCCAAAGTACACTTCAAAGGTGACTTAAAATGATAATTTCCCTCATACCTCTGGTGATATCTAACCAAACTGATAGTGCCTCTTCTGAGACTTCTTCCACCACCCCAATAAAATGGAGGTGATTGGAATTTGATTTATGGTGCTCAGCATTAAAAATGGAATTTGAATAACTTAAAAGCAACCTTTCATGTCTTGTTTCTTTTGGATAATCCCCAGAATCTAACATTTTCAATGGTACTATTTATTCTGTATAAAGTAGTTCCAAAGATACATTTATCATATAAATACACAGACCTGACTGTGGAAGAAAAAAGAAGTATTTGCACTTTAGGCTGCACAAACAACTGCACTAGGTGTCTGCTCGCAAGAGCAAATCTAAGGAGAAAATGTAAGCGCGCATCATACGAATAGACAGTGGAGAGGTGCATCATGCTGTGGTATCACCATTAAAATCCTTTTTTTTTTTTAAGATTATTTTTTGGGCTTTTTCACCTTTATTTGATAGGACAGGTAGGTGAGAAATGGGGAAAACATGCAGAAAATTGTCACATGTTGGATTTGAACCATGGACCTCTGCGTCAAGGCATAAACCTCTCAGTATAGGCGCATCTGCGCTACCCACTGAACCAGCTCGGCCATTGAACTCCATTTTGACTGCTGTAAATCCAAACTGACTGCAATCAGCAGTGGTGTAGATAGCTTGAATGATTGCCTTTATTGTCCCAGAGGGAAATTAGTTTGCAGTGTAGGCACAAAATTAAACATACAGCACAAAATACACACACAGTAAAAACAGTCTCAAGTGGCTTGAGTAATGTGGGAGTAACTGTAGTTATGGAATTACTGTAGTAAAGAAATAACTGAGCTACAAAGCAAATTTGGATCCTTATCCTCTCCTGTGACCACAAGCTCTGAGTAGAGACAAAGGACGATATCACAGATGAGTGGCCAAGAAGAGATTCCTCAGCAGAATGAGTGGATTAAAGATAAAAACAACTCTTACTACACTCTTTACTGTAATGTCATATTATATCGCTTTTGCAGTTCACATTGGTTTCTTTTAACAATAGCCGTGGTCTTCTCCTATCCATAGCAGTACCACATCAGAAAACGATCAAATGTGCCATTTTGTTGTTGTAGATTGGAGGATTTATTGTTCTTTTTTTGACTCGCTTTTGCTTTTTTTGCTTTAGTTTAATAATTAATCTTTACTCAGGCAGGAAGACATTGAACTGTGTTTCCATGCAAGTTATCATTTTGTGACATCTGGCCTTGACTATAATTGCTCTGTTTTGTCCCTTTGTCTATAAATAGTACCCTGAGTGGATGAGTCATAATTCACTACTTTAATTGTATACGGCATCTCTTTCTCTTTACCTTGCATCAGATCAAAGTAATGTTGTGAACAAAAACTTTAATTAAACAAGTGTTAGCAACGATAATATAATAAAGTTTTAAGACCTAGTCACTCATTCTGATTTGTGTTTGCCTCCAAAGCGCAGGCAGAGCAGAGAATAATGCTGGGGCTGACCAGTTGTCTGACAGATGAGGGCAGCCATTTGAAGAATCTGATGGAGACGATGCATTTCTGGTTCATTTTAATCTTAGTACACAGTTCAGCTGCATTGTGTGTGTGTGTGTGTGTGTGTGTGTGTGTGTGTGTGTGTGTGTGTGTGTGTGTGTGTGTGTGTGTGTGTGTGTGTGTGTGTGTGTGTGTGTGGGTGTTGCAGCAGTTCAATAAAATGGCTGGCGTGTGTATCTTTATGTGTATGTCTTTAGGTTGGTACAGTCTTTACTTCTCCCTTCATTCTCACCGTCTGACTGTTTCCATCTTTCTCTACTTTATTCTGTCAACCCCTCTCCCACACCTCTGCACAGCCCTTGTTCATTAGTATAAATGCCTGGTATGTATATTCTGCCTCTACTCAGTCACTGTACACACTGTTGTTATGCAGTTAGTCCCCAAACAGCCAGTTACAACATCAGCAGCTCACTGTTGAAGGCTACTACATACACGGTGCTAATTAGGCAGATGAGGATGTTATCATGATCTTGATGTTAATGAGAAACAGTAACAGAATATAAACTGGGTTCAGCCTACTGGTTCAAATTCACATCAGACCAAGTGATGTAATTGCGTGTTTTAGCATGATGAAACATTTGACTAAATAAGTATAAACTTCTCCCCATCATCAGTTGAATTTCTGTGTTAGTGTTATATTCCTTTATTCTTATAGACACACAGTGTGTGCCTAACTGTCTATATTAACAGTGCTGAGAATTACACTTAAGAGTGCTCCAAAGAGCAAACTCCAAATATCACTTTTAGCAATTTCGGTCAAAGCAGTTAGATTTGGCGGGGAAAGCTCTCCTGTTTAAGGGAGCTCTCAAAGAATCTGAGGATGAGGATGAGGATTCTGCCGGGAGACCAAATCCCCCTTAATAAACACATACGTCAACATTAAATCTCAGTTAAAGTAACTGAAATAAGGATCGTAGTAATGATGAGAGACATGATGAGATGACAGATGAGACAGACTCATGATCTTATATTAAATAAAGTTTACTCTGTACGGGGAGAGAGGGTGCTGCAACGTGGCCATTGTTTCTCTATCTCTCAGCAGCAAGATACAAAGGTCTTACCGGTATATGTGGTTTGAATACTCAGAAGACAACACAAATAGATATGCATTACATCATCTGAACATAACAACTCTGTACTAATATGGTGGAAACAACTTTGCTGACACAGCCTGTTGCTGACTAAGCCACGGTGGCGTCCATCTCCGCTTTCTTATTGTGCACAATGCTACCTACCTGTACCCTTCAAAACCTATTGTACATTTAACAAAGCACTTTAGACTTCTCACTAAAGTTAAACCCAGCAGAAAGTTCCTTATGAAAGCTGATAATGCAATAACTACCTGAAAATGTAATACCTTCTCAAAATGTAATTAAACTCTTTGACTAAACTGGTTCGCAGCAGGGTAACATAAAGTATTTTGAGCTAATAAAAAGCTAATCACACATTGATGAAATAATTGGGTGTTATTACGTGCATCACTCAAGATGTAGCCACATCAACGGGCTTTATTAGATTCTCAAACCACGCAGAATGAAATTTTAGCTTATAAATACTATATGGAAGTTAATACACAATTAGCCTCCTTGTACCATTTAAATATAAACAAGGTAGGATTTAGAAACTGAGCTGTTGCAGCATTGAAGAGGTATTGGAGGCATTTAATCCCTCTCCAGGGGAAACATTTCCCATATGTATCAGCTATCAGCGCACAATGGTGCCAGTGTGCACCACAGTAAAGTACTCACAAATGTGACTCAGACTCTTGACTTAAGGAGACACACCACACCAGTCACAGGATAGAGGTTAGTCACACAAAACTATTAACTGATTTTTCTTTCTTGAATCAGTTGTGTTTAGTGACAGTAACATAGTGCAGCTTTCATGCAGATGATGGAGACTCCTGCGTTGGTGTACAGTATGGTCGTTATGGTAACAAGCCTATAGGGGACGTGCGTAATTAACCAGTGTGGCGCGATTTGCGATTCATTTGATAGGTGTGTTTAGCCAGTAGAAAGCCACACCTTCTGCCATTTGCTTTGTTTGCCTTTAAAGAGAATGATAGTAGTGTGCAGCTAAGCAGTTTGCTTTTCTTCACTTTGACAATGAACTTTGATTGTGCTCATTAGTAGTGATCCATGAAACTGGCAGGAAGGAACAACACCTCCCACTGACTTAATGAAGCTTCACACTCAGCACTAACAAATCCATGACCAAGTATTTTCAGAGCAGGGTACCACTTGCTACACCCGCCTTGGTGTCACACGCACCCCCCCCCCCCCCCCCCCCCCCACCAGTGTTTCACATTAGTCCGACTCTTTTAGAAAAGGGACAGCTCATGCAGTATTTTTTTGTACTTTTAAGGTGAGTGGAAGGTCAATGGAATCTACTCCAGTTGTAGATTTTGTTACCTTTGGACAGAGCAAAGCTAGCTGTGTCCCCCTGTTTTCAGTCTTTATGCTAAGCTTAGCTAAATGTCTGCTGGCTGTAGTCTTATATTTATCGGAGAGATATAATGTGGTATACATCTTCTCATCCAACTCTCAACAAGAATAAGCGTATTATCCAAAACAGGAATCCCCACACTTTTGAAATGGCTGCTCCACCTCTGCTTATCAGAGCGTTTTCACTGAAAACAGCTGCCTGCTGCTGCTGCTGCTGGTGCTGGTGCTGGGAACGAGATTATCAAGAGCAGTAAGACTGAATCAAAAAAGTTGTGGGCTGCAAAACAAAACAATCAGCTCAAAGAGGCAAAAAGGCTCTATAGAGCTGAGGGGAAGTTGGTAATTTTGTTTGTCACTTCAAGCAACACCGACCATTGATCAGTTGGTATATAAAATGTAAACTTATATAAAAATGTTGATTAGAGCAGCTTCAAGAATCAAAGCCAGCAGACAAACCGTATTTGTCTAAATCTATTATGAGGCTATTCCTTTGAACCACCTGCAACTCAAACTACAATCAACATAAGAATGAGAATGTGCCATGTGTCACTCTATCAATCTATGTTATCTAGGCAAATCATTGTCTTTCTCATTTATTCAGTATTTTGAAGGCTTTCCTCTTTCGTGACTTGTAGGAATGATCCTTTGGCTTCCGTTTCCATAGTAACTCTCATTAGGTAAAAGGTTGACTCTTGGGGTTGGTTGTACTTTCCACACTCTGAAAGAAACATTTAATTTGTCGACAAGCAAACATTTGAGCCCATTTGCTTTCTCTTTTGTTTATATTGAAGTGTGTGTGTGTGTGTGTGTGTGTGTGTGTGTGTGTGTGTGTGTGTGTGTGTGTGTGTGTGTGTGTGTGCTTGTGTGTGTGTGTGTGTGTGTGTGTGTGTGTTTGTGTGAGTGTATTTTTGGATAAGGGACTGTTGATGAAAACAGACAGAAGGACAGTTTGTTCAAAGAGGAGGAGGTCAGTTACACACACCTATAATAATATCATCACCAAGATGAGTCTTGCATGCAGGCTGACTGTAGTTGGACCATTTGAAGTTACTTCTTACGTAGATTTAAGATTAATAATTTCGCCGTCAGCCCTGGCCCTGGTGAGATCCTGTGTTTGAACAGAAGTTAGACACATTTTAAAGCAACATTCCAGCATTGCATGAAATAAGTTTGAAACACAAATTTTGCTTTAAGGACAAGTTACACTAACATTTCCCACCATGACAGGATTATGTTTGAAGAGACAAAAGCTTTAAAAGAAAAAACTCTTTAAACCTGTATTCATTGATTTTCTTGCCACTAGGGAGCAGTGATGGAAGCTGTAAACACCATATCACCTTATAAAGATGTTATGGTGAATGTGTTAGCAAACAGCTGCCTATGTACACTTCTAGCAGACACTGAGAAACATTAGTATTTGGAGTTTTGTCTTTGGTGAAGTGACTAATGCAAGTCCAATATTCTTTTAGCTCTGTTTTGGTCTCCACCATCTTCTGAGGAAAACATTACTCCTTGGCTTCTAAATGTTCTGTTACTTTACCTACCAGTTGTAGAGCTGTAATTGGGCCTTAAAAGTTAGGCCCGACAAGGCCCGAGCCTGACAGATTTCAGCCCGAGCCCGACAAGTACATTTTGATTGACAGCTTTTTAAAAGCCCGAATCCATTTACAGCCCGACATTATTCAAATGTGCACATGCAAGCCCGGCCCGAGCCTGTGTAAATTGATAGAAATTAAGACAAAGGCAAAGATCTTCAGCTCTAACCAGTTGCTTACTTTGTCTGCCTGCGAAGATTCAACGTGGGTTCGTTGCGATGAGACATCTTTTATATATTTGATACATTTTTTATATAAAAATATGGAAATATGGAATTTGCAGCTTTGCTGCTGGAAAGAATGCTGATGAGAGCGGTGAGAGTGAACAAAACTGCTAATTTGCATGCGCGATATGCCAACACATAAAATGATGGGCATTCAGTGTCTCCTCCAAACGTTTAGTAATGGTAATGTGAAAGGCTCCTGCAAGTATTACCCATACTGATAATTATATTTTATGGGATGTGAAAGTAACCAGTGTAGTGTATGTAGTGTAGATCAATTATACAAACTCATATTACAAACCCCCCTTTCTGCTGAAACTTAATGAAATAGAAGTTTAACGAGGAGACAGAAGGGAGGGAGGAAGGAGGAGGAAAGAATGGAAACAGGGAGAGAGATGGTGGGTTTGAAGTGACCTGTTTCATTAATGGTGTGTATGTGTGAGGCCTGAGGCACGACACAGACCCCACCACCGACTCCCACAGGGGGACACTAATGACAAACATCCTGCTTCACGATGCAGGAGACACTCTCATCTGCTTCTTATTCTCACCCTGCTTACTCTTTTTCGTTCTTTCTCCTGAGAAAATCCCTTGCTTTCTATCCCCCTATCTCTCTCTCTCTCACACACAAACACGCATGCATGCACACACACACACACACACACACACACACACACACACACACACACACACACACACACACACACGCACACACAAACATAATGCGTCTCACTATCTTTGTGGGGCCCGTCATTGACATAATGCATTCCCTAGCCCCTTACCCTAACCTTAACCATCACAACTAAATGCCTAACCTTAACCCTTACCCTCACCCTAACCATAACCTAATCTAACCCTAATCCTAAAACCAAGTCTTAACCCTCGAACAGCCCTTTAACCATGTGGGGTCCAGCATTTTGGGCCCCACAAAGCTGGTCGGACCCCAACAGTATACTGAACTCCCGGTTTCTGGACCCCACACGCACATACACACACACACACACACACACACACACACACACACACACACACACACACACACACACATGCACAGCTGCTGTTGCACCATAAGAGAGGACAAGGCAGCTTGCACATAGTTTTTTTTTTGCTAGAGAAACAGCAGCGCATCCCTCTCAACTTCCTTGTTGATAATAAATGAATGCTTCACTGTGTGGTTGTGTGTGTTTTTTGTACATAAATTATACAGTGGGGTGTTTATGTTGTGCAGGAAATAAGATTTCAAATGCTTCAACAAGTCTGTTATTTGTGTCAAGCAGCCCGGATGGTAAGAAGACAGAGAGGGAGAGATACAAAAATGCTTCTCTCTCCTCTTTAGCTCTTCTTTTCACAGCAATTCACACTTTCACATTTTTATGAATCAAAGTAGGTTTAATGTGGAGGTTTGTAAACTGAACAAAAAAAAAGATCCTTTAAAGTCAAATTATAACAACAATAACAAATATATAACATCGGTCTAGCATCTTTCCTCTGGTTTTTATCTGGTTCATTGTTTGAGGGATAAAGGCTCAGTGACTGTCTTCTATGTCATTTAACATGCTTATACAGTCTGATGGGTCTTTAAATGGAGTCCGTGATCCCTCAAGGAGTCTTTTGCATGACCATAAACCTCCACACCTACTTTACAAATTAATAATAATAATAAATGATAAAATAAATCTTTATTCAGTTTTAGGCTCCATCAAATGTTTGAGCATTGTCATTTTAAAACAGGAACATAATTGGGATAATTGGGACAGTGTGCTGTGTCTCTGTAAGAAATAAAGGGTTAGAGACATGTTTGCCTGAAGATATGAGCCAGAAAAGAAGCATTATGCTGCTTTCGTGGAACTGATTCAGTTATTATCTGCCTTATTCTGCATTATTCCAATGATTTAGTTAGGCTGGCTATCTCTAAAAATATCATGATAATAATAGAGTCACTCTTTCCATGGCTTCATCTCCCTTTCATCTTCCTTATTCATTAAAAGTAACCACAATCAGAAAACGCTACAAGAGTGCCCTCCACTGGTGAGACATTAAAGTAAAAAAAAGAAACTTGTATCAATTCAGAAGCATTTATTGTTTTCTGAAACACTACCAAGACTCCATCAGAAATTAAGCCTCATGAAGTGAAAAATACCAACAATATGTAGAGTGCATTGCTTTCATCAAGTAAACCTACATTATTGACTGTGTATGAGCAGTGCTGATCATGAAGCTACAACAAATACATTTTAGTTTAGACAATCTTTCAAGTGGGTTCCAGGTACGTTTCAATACTCAAGACCATGTTGGCAAGAGCAAGTCAAGTTCAGTCCAAAGAGCCAGAAAGGCGGTCTCTCACTCAGTTCCCTGCAGGGTGAGTCATCAGCCCAAACCAGTGAGTTGGTTCTCAGTGTGGCGTCAGGAGTGGGCTCCAGCAGGGTGGGGTCACCATCAAATCAGGCAAGTCATAGTTATACAATGAAATAATATAGTATAATAGTGCATTGTATAATCAATAACAAAAATTGTAAATCATATTTTATTCTTTTGTTCAGTGCAATTATTGTATTATATTTTTATATATATTTGGATATTTATATTTATGTTAATCTATTAATGAATTATTACAACATATAGCTATTGATTGTGTGTGTGTGTGTGTGTGTGTGTGTGTGTGTGTGTGTGTTGACCTGGGTGGTGAGCTGCTGCATACAACTGCCCTTGCGGTGATAAATAAAGTTGTAGGATTGAATTGAATAATTGCATTACTATCTATAGGTTATGCCAACATATAACATAAAAAATGACCATTGTAATTATATGTTTCGCTCTCACCACGATCACTTTTCATTAAAAAAAAAAAAGAAAAATGGCCAAATGTGTGTATGTGGTTTCATGTTGCTACTGAGAATGTAGTATGTAGGTGTGGCACTGAATCAGAACTTGTTCTTACTCTCCTAAATATAGAGAGTAGAAATCATGGAAAAACATCAAACGAAAAATATTCTGGACCAATGCCCCCCTCTCTAAACTGACTACCATCTAACAGCCTACGTATCACATTGACCACATAGTGTTGTTTGACTTTTTTCCAGCCCTTTTGTGGATATCACATCATGGATGATGTTGACTGTTTGGGCCTCTGTGATATGAAGAAGCCTGAGAACATCCTGTGATTCTCTCCAGGTGATGGTTCTTCTCTTTTTTGGCCATGGACGGTAACACACAGAGTTTTTTTCTGGGTGAAGTTCAGCCTGAATCATCTGCAATTCACGTTCCCCTCCAACCCATCGGCCGCGCCGTTGTCCGACTCCTCCTCTATGACGAAGCGCGTGTCCGTGGAGCACAAGGAGCTGATGCTGCTCTCTTCCGTGCACTGTGCGCATGCCAGCGGTGATGGCAGCGCGCCCTCGTAGTGGAGATGCCCGAAGTTGTTGCCGTGGTTACCGCAGAAAGGCAGGGACACCTGCACCGAGCGCAGCTCCGAGACAGCGGCGGGAAAAGTAAGGCTGTGTTTTTTGGGGAGCGCGCCCCACTCCCGCTGCTCCTCCTCGTGCACGAGGCGCGTGAAGATGTTTATTCTCCTTTTCTCTCTCCTTTTGGAGCGGAAGTAGCCCAGCATTATACCACAGAGGAAGATTCCGTAGAAAGACATGACTATTAATATGTACAGGTACGCGTCGCTTTTGTCCGCCTGGGAGTGCGCGGTGCTCTGTGTGTGCAGGAAGATGCGTTTGGGTGATGCTGTGGAGTTTTCCAACTGTTCCATTTTTTCAGTGCAGCCTATGTGGAAGACCTAGAAAGTGCGCTGAAAAAGATACAGAAGTACATCCATAAATATGTGGAGTTCTTTCACCTTTATGCACGATTTACGCACAAGGACACGCTCACAGTGACTGGAGTTTTGCTGTAAAGGGATTGCAAAGTGATGAAAAACTATGAAAACATTTGTAGAGTCATGGTCATTGCAATGAAAAGCAAATATAACGCAGCAGATAAATAATCGTCAAGGCTTTACCTTTGCCATGTGATTTTTTTTTGCAAATGGAATTCAGAACAGTTTACGGTTTATTTAATTGTATTTGAAATGCAACTTTAAAGTCTTAAGTTTCCGTCAGGATACTTTAATAAACAGCCTCTCGTTCTTCTGAAAATATATTATTGAAGTTTTTTTGTTTGATATTTCTGTTCATTTTTATGAGGAAAACACTTTCAAGTGGTTTAGAAAAAGTTACTAAAAGTTAACACAAAATGATTGAGTATATAAAACTAAACTAACAATAGGCCTATGTAAATTCCTAAACTGTCTACTCACCAAACCGAAAAGCTATGTCTCATCTGAATCTCTTGTGTCTCCTTGCAGCTCTTCTCGAGTTTGTCAGCGCTACTAAATGGATGAAGTTATTTATATAAAGACCCTGCAGTGTCATAAGTCACGTGATGAGGACTGATTGTAAGATGAGTCCTGGGTGTATGGAAGCCCTGAAGGGACGGTATGTTAAAAATGAAGAAGAAGAAGAAAAAACGACATGTATCTTTTAACATTATTCATGCCTCTAGGGGGTTCTAGGGTTTCTAATGAAAGCAAATGTATATTAGACTTACTAAGTTACTGATAGGCCAAAAGGAAAGAGACCCAATGGAATGGAATGGAAAAATACATTTAAGAAGAACGGTTTAGAAACTGGTGATAAAAATATATTAATCCTAAAGTCATTCAATCACACTCTCTGGATACATGGCCATATCTACAAATGCCAGGCTGGTCCAGTTTCATTATTTTCCATCAAGCCTCCTGGAGTACAAACAATAAATACATCTACTTTCCTTATCTCATCACACAGGATTTTTCAATTTCCTTTCCTGAACCTATGCCTAAGCCTATGAATAAAATCATGCAACACATTCAAGAATGGCATGGTGGAAATTACAGACTACAATCAAAAAACAAGTATGTCCTTCAGTACACTCACCATGGCACATACTGTAATACAGAGAGGGACAGTCAGAGACACACCATGATACCATGATGGTATTCATGCTGACAAATATTCAGATGATTTACAATAAGTCTGAAGGGACATGTATTATATCCAGTGAAATTCCAGTGGTAAAAAGTACTCAGATTACTTAAGTTTAAGTACCAGTTCAACAATACAAAAGTATATTGGGGCCCCAACTAGACACTGCCAAAAAGATTAGAAAGCTTTGGTTTAGCCCTGTTGCATACTTCTTGTGCTTCTCGCTCGCCCAGCAATGCATTGTATTTTATAAGTAAAAACTGCAATATCTCCCTCTGACATGTGGTAGAGAAGAAGTATAATTTAGCATAAAATGGAAATGCTCAAGTAAAGTGAATCTATCGAATAGTTTAACATTGTACTTAAGAGTAGCACTGAAGTAAATTGTTACTTTTCGCCAGTGCAGAATTCTATGAAGCTAGGATTTTGAAAACAGTGCAGGTTTAGAGATAGAATACTGGAGCTGCTTAGTGCATGCATCACCAACTCTGTGGGACTATAGAAACAATTTAGAAGTAAATACCCAAACAGAGACCAAAGCTCTAATTAACAGGCAGTGGCCATCTTGTTGCTGGTTTACTGGTTTGCTGTTCATACTAGCGTTTTGATTTAACAGTTTAAAGTGATATTTCTAAGGGCGATTCCTTTTCTTTTAAAAATGTCATCTACATGTGACTTTTTAATTTAATTTGACTGAACTTCTCCCTTTTCGCCAGACACAGCCAAGGATCAGGCTGAAATGGTGAGCATTAATGAATGAATTGGATTAGGTTCACTCATCATTCACTCATTACTTATTACTATTATTAAATTAGTAAAGGCTGATTTCACTCCTTTCAGCTGTAGCAGACATAAATATATGTCATCATCTGTCTGTCTTTTAGTCACATAGGGCTCACTTTCCCACCCAATGAGACTGATATGCTGAATACAAAATAAGTATAGTGCCTAATACTTTCAATTGAATTAATTAGACTTGGTGACTGTGGCAGAAATATTAAATTATCTTTTACAAGACAATAAAGGACACCTTCATATAGACTAAACACAATCTTTATTTTCTTCATTTGAGTAGTTTTCCAAAGGCAAATTACAAATAAATAGTTAGATGCACTTATGTTACAATGCAGGCTCTGGATACAAAGGGGGAGTGGAGCTTCAAAAGAAGTCTATGATAATTAAGTTAAAATAGAGGCTATACATGTGCTTCATCTGCTGATCACTGCTCCACATACATACATACATACATACATACATACATACACACACACAAACACACATATATATATATATATATATATATATATATATATGTGTGTGTGTGTGTGTGTGTGTGTGTGTGTGTACATATACACTCACGGAGAAAGTAAGGGAATAGAAAAGGGGTGACTCAGAATCACAAGAGAAGGCAACAGGTGTCACATTGTGAGGGATTCTGGGGCCATGTTTGTGCCGAGTATGGACTTGAGTCACACACTTAGTCATACTTGTGCAGATGACAAAAATATGTAACGTTAAGATGGTAATGACAGTCCTGCAGAATAAATGTTTGCTACACACACCGAAGTCGCACTTGTCAAAGTGAGCTAATTTTGCAACCCACCCAGGCACATTGAGAAAGTTGTATTTATGTCCTATCTGTAATCAACTGCCTTATTTGGACAGACATAATACATTTTCATAGTGCACTATAATTTTTCACATATGACAATGATTACACAGTTATTTCATTTGTAATACAAGCAAGTAAATGTGCATTTTTGTGAACAATGTGGTCTGTACAGCACATAAAAAAGTATACTCTATCACTGTAGGAAAATATAATAGACTAAACAACGGTGCATCTTTGTTTCTTTTCTTTCTAAATAAGACTATTAGGTGCAATGTATTCTCATTTCCAAAAAAAGGAAGCCTTAATGTTGATAATGAAAAAGATACAAATTGTTCGACCAGATATGGAGTTTTTTGACCAAGCTGCTCTCTTTAGCCCTCAAATGACTTTGTGCTTTTGGTATCAATATGTACTGATGGGAGACGCCCCACGTCCAGGGGAGTCAAAGTCCCACTGTGGGTGGGAGACAAAATAAACAATTGTTAGAAAAAAGAAGGAAAAAAAAAAAGAAACAAAAGACTGTCTCCTGACCTGCAGGAAGTATACATCAGGAAGTATACATTTGAAACTTTTAAGTTAAATAAGAGAATCAACATTAATTTAAGGAAAGATTTAGAGATATATGTAACCAATCTAGTGTCTTATAGGTGGGCACAAAGCAAACAAGGCAACAAACCTGTCCGCCTAACCTGAGCTTCTGCTGTGGCATTCAGAAAGAGTTCAACAGACAACATCAGCTAACACACCATCTGTTTCATAACTCGCATCTGGAACAATAAAGATCCCCACAAAGAGGTCATACACCTGGGCGAAAAGAAGGGAAAAGGCTGCAGTGGACAGGGATCTCTTGTGTTTTCTTTTTCAGCCTGTCTTTAGTTACACAATTCAAGTAAAAGCTGGTTCCATTATGGAATTGGTAACAGCATACCCTTAAGCTTATTTCTGTTAATATTTACCACAAATTCAGGTCAGGGTGGCTCTTATGCTCATGGGAAGGGATATACTGTAGAGGACCAGTGAAAGGGTACTAGGAGTGTTCAGAGTCAAGTGTTGGTCGGTGCTTTGAGAGTGAACAATGCTGTTCTAGTCCTTGTCGTTATTTCCCACCGTACATTCTCTCAATGTCGTCCTGGTAATGTGTTTTCAGCTCCTTGCGTTTGAGCTTGAATGCATCAGTTACTAATCCTGTCTCAGGAGTCCATGGGTCTGGGCTCAGACAGATCTTGAGAGGGATCTCAAAGCGCTCTAGCTGGGCTACAACAGAAAGAAGAAGAAGAAACATTATCTCGTAACTCAACCCTAAAACATTCCAACACAGTAAAACCTCTTCTTTAACCTCCTCTGACCTGCTAGAGCAGTCTCAGTGATGATCTTGAGGACCAGCTCCTCCATGGCCTTACTTTCGCACAGCTCCTCCCATGTGCCTCGAATACCGTACTGGTCAGCCAGAGCCAGCAACTGCTTCTGATTGGGCACCACAAAGCCAATCACGTATGTCTCGTCACTGCAAAGTGGAAGAAGAGGAGACCACAAGAGGGATGTCAAAATGAAAAAAAAACAAAGTCATTAAGTATATTCTAGAGAGTGAATGTTCAGCCGAATAAGGTGATGCAGCACAAACATGTGCTCAAACCATAAATTCTTCACCAAGTGAGATATTTAACCATACAAGGAAATGGAAACAGTGTATGCCTGAGCAGAGCGTGAACAGATTACAACCACCAAATGTCTTTCAAACACTAGGCTGTTTCACTGACACAACTGAATCACATACTCACAGTGTCAAATATGACACTGTTAAGTTCTTAACAAACACAGTTTCTGTTTACATTCAGTGTTACTCACCAAAACTCGTGTGTATCCTTGAGATTGAACCTGTTTTTTTTTCTTAAACGTTTATAATCTGCATTGTTTACATCTATGTTAAATTGCTAACGGTCTTCTTCTTGTTCTTCTTCCCTGCCTCTGCCGCATTACTGCCATCTGTAGATCAGTGGAATAGTGGGCAGGAATGTGTATCTCATCACCCGCTTGCTAGTGCTCGTGTGCACGTGCATGGGAACAAACCAAACTGGGACCCGCTCATAAAGACATGGCTTCACAACTAAATGCCTAACCTTAACCCTTACCCTCACCCTAACCATAACCTAATTCGAACCCTAATCCTAAAACCAAGTATTAACCCTCAAACAGACCTTTAACCTTGTGGGGTCCAGCATTTTGGCCCCACAAAGCTGTCCGGACCCCACAAATATACTGGACTCCCGGTTTTTGGACCCCACGAATATAGTTAAACAAGAACACACACACAGAGACACACACAGAGACACACACACACACACACCTGCTGGCATAGGCACAAATGTTCTCGACCAGAGGACAGTTCTTCAACATGGCCTCCACCTTTCCCAGGGAGACGTACTCTCCTGCCTGCAGCTTCACCAAGTCTTTCTTACGATCTGGAAACACAGCAGAGACAGCTGCCTGTAATAATGTGTATTTCCATGTGAATGTCTATAAGTGGGGATATGTTTGTATTTCTTGAAAAAAAAGGGAAGAAGCTGGGGCAAGGGCCCAATTTACACTGAACTGTGTATATCTGACCAGTATCATCTAGATAACAGAGAAGAATTGGGGGTTCTGGCTGACTAAAGTAAACAGGACTGTGGAATATTTCTGGGAATCTGATTTGTTACGAGGCTTCCTGTCAGACTGATGGATGAAAGTAGAGGAGAGAGGTTATCTGGAAATAATCTAGGAATCTGGGGCACAATGTTGATACAGTAGCGAACCAGGGCAGATTCATCCAAGTGGTAATCTGCATCTATAAAACCACCTATATATCCTCTTCTACTCAACAATTCCAACCATTTCTCATTTAACCATCATCCATCCATCCACCTCTCCTCACCGATTATCTTGAGGCACCCATCTTCTTGAAACTCTCCGATGTCTCCTGTACAGAACCACCGCTGGCTGTTCTCATCTACAAAGAAATCTTGGTTTTTCACCTCGTTCTTGTAGTATCCCATGGTTACGTTGGGTCCACCAATCAGAATCTCTCCTCTTGGATGTGGCTTGTCAGTTCTGCGATAACCACCTGAAAGCAGGGTTTAAAGTCAGTGGGTTGCAAATGAAATTGCAATAAAACAAACTTTCAGTTCTTTTGTTCCTGCTACATAATAACTTTGAGGAGATAAAAACCTGACAGTATATTTATTCTAGATTCTATTTTTGTTCTGCAAGCCAAGCAGGCAATAAACTCAACTTGATAAGCATCAAGATTTAACGAGCATATTAAATAATGAGTTATGATCCCTTACGTAAAAAGATGGAGATTTTACAGTAGTGGAAGGCAAATAACTTTCCTTAAAAGGTTATGGACCAGCTACAGTGGTCTCTCCTGAAACGTAGACTCTCACTGGCCTGGGGAATGATTGCTGAATGCATTGGCAAAGAAAAGTGTTTATGTGTGTGTGTTGCATGTGCTGACGTGAAAGAAAGAAAAGCAACAAGGAATGATTACCTGACTACATACCTGTGAATCCATGTGACGCTGTATTATTTTATCATGGAATCTGTGTGTGTGTGTGTGTGTGTGTGTGTGTGTGTGTGGCTCTTCTCCAAATCACTCACCCTCCACCCAGTCTTTGAGCTTGATTTCACAGCAAACCAGCGGCCCTCCCACTCTCCCAGTGCTGTAATCCCACACTAGAACACACAACGAACACAGACACGTCATCAGAAAGCACCATAGCATCAAGTTAAGACATTTATTACCACAGCAACACAACCTCACTTGTTCCCTCGCCATGGAAACCCCATCCCAAAGGAATGTCCACAAAACAATGTTTTGCTGACCGCAGTGGAGAGTGACAAGCAGCGGGCCGCTCTGTTGGTTTAGTCTGTCCTGGGAAAAGGCTGGGAGTATTTCCATTATTTGACAAATATGTTGGCAATGAAAGCTGATAGATAAGCTACACAGTTCATAACCGATTATTAGGACAGCCATCACCACCACAGCTATGAGTGGCATTCATTTACGCACAACCCACGCACAAAATATCTACTTATTATTTACTCTGATCTATTTTCCCCTCACTGCTGTAAAATTATCTTTCCATATTCATGTCCTCCCAATGATTGTATCTCAGCTTGCAGGTTGTGGAAATGTGAAATCGTTTTCCAAGTAATTTCCCACATTTGCTCAATGCAATTTTACCAGCTAATGAGTCTTCATTTGGAGCAAATTACTTGTTTAATTCTATTCTATTAAAAATAGCAGTCACTACTGTTGATATACAGCATATTGCTGTACTCTCACATTGAGTTACTGCAGATAAGACTACAAGTCTACAGCCATGCAAGCAGCTCTGTAACACTGGCACAGCACAAGATCAGCATGCTAACATGCTCACAATGATAATGCTTACATCCTGATGCTTAGCAGGTATTATGTTTATCATGGTCATCAGCGCACTTTAGCCTGTTAGCATGCGTGTTAATTTGCTAATTAGCATTAAACAGTATAGCTGAGGCTGATGTCATTAGTTTCTTTATTTGTTGGATGTTCCCACAGACTGTATAAAAGAAGTTGATGTAGCCACCGTAATTTCACCCATTGCTTTGTAGACTACCGATTTAACGCCTTAAATTTGGCATTTTGGACGTTGCCATTTCTGCTTTTGGTCGTCGCTATCTTGGTTTTATGGAGCCAAAGGTGACCATATATGGATGAGAGAGTAGAGCTAAGGTATCAGCTCGCGCTAACTAGCTAGCTTGCACCTTTTTCAATCACAAGGTAGCCAATAAAGCAGGTACCCTGCTTTATTTTTCAAATGACTCAAATTGGAACATATTTTACAATTTTTTTCTGGCCAAGAGCTGCCATTTAGATAATTCTGTAATATTGTATTTATTATTATTTTTATTTGTTTTTCTCTAGACCACTTTTTGACTCTCATTGCTGCTTACGCTCGCTAATGGTTCCAGCACCGCAGGTCTCCGTCAAGCCGTATCCCTGACCCACCGGGCAGCATAAACACACATTCATGAAGCGTTGCGTGGTGGCGGAGAGCGGCGCTCCACCTGATAACAACACCCGCGTCCGACCTCCCAGCAGAGAGCGAACTTTCCTGAACACCAGCCTGGATGGATAAACAGAAGGCAGAGGTACATTAACAGGGGAGTGGAGAATAGAAACGAAGAAATGTGAACCCTGCGAATAACATGAAGAAATTATTTAACTCTTATTAAAATGCCACTGTAACAACTCATCTACACACTTGTCACATAGAGGTGTGCTGTATCCTTTGGCAAGCTGCTCCAGTTTGTAGTTGTATGCCAGAATGAAGAGTGTTCTCTGGACACAGTTCATCTCCTCCACCTTGGTCATCACGTTCTTATAGATACGATCCATGATCTCCTGAAACCAGGAAGAGGAACAGAGACGGAAGTGAGATAGAGTGAAAGAAAGATAAGTGCCGAGATATAGGGTAAGACTAATGCATAAATAAGAGAAAAAGCGGGAGTAATATGTAAGACTTGAAAAGGTCAAAACCAAAAAAACATTTGGAATATGTTTTATATTTGTTTTGTTTTTTTAGTTTGTTTTTCTTTTTATTAGGATGGTTTAAAAAAAGCTTAAAGGGAAAGTTCACCACAAAATCAAAAATACATACGTACTATTTATCAATCTAGATTGTTTTGATGTGAGTTTCCCAGTGTTGGACATATCGGCTGTAGAATATAATGGAACTAGATGACAAAAAACAAAAAATACATTTGATTGTCTTTCTACCGAACTAGACCTGCCAACTGTATCACCGCGCACAAGGAAGCGCACTCATGGACAAGAGGTTTAATGTTACTACTTGAGTTACTAGTCTGATTGGTGCTAGGCAGGTAGAATAAAGTGGGTTTAGGCGAGAGAATTAAGTGAATGTGTTTATTTGCCTTGGATTTTATTAGTCAGGTATAAATAAATAGGGTGAACTGGTGATAGGAACAGGACTGTGCTGGGAATATCAAAGGCATTAGTATTATTTTGATTCTTGGCTAGAAAACTGTTGCATGCCTTATCTTGTTTTATCTGCCTTTATCTTGCCTTTATCTTGTTTTTTTCAGTTTCCTTCTAACAGTCTAAGGGACTGCAGTGGAGAGAACTGAAACCCACAGATCAAGAACACTTCATTATCCAAATCAGCAGAGTGTCTTCAAAAGCTGGACTCATATTAAATAGGGAAAAGGGCACAAACTAAAAACAATAAAAACCAGCTGGTCCCTGTGTGTGTATGTGTGTGTGTGTGTGTGTGTGTGTGTGTGCGTGTGTGCGTGTGTGTGTGCGTGTGTGTGTTTGTGGGTGAAGCTAAAGCAGTGAGAGAGGAAGTCGACACAGGATTCAAGCAGCAGCCCGTCATATCACAGCAAACAAGTACGTGTGCATGAGTATGTGTGTTAGTGTGTATGAGTGTGTGTGTGTGTGTCGTGGGGATAACCACATGGGGCTTTCTCACGTTCTGTTTACAGCTGTGAATGGTTCCAGACACTGGGGCCCTCTGCCCTTTACACTATGACCACTGGGAGATGGGGGGGTGGGGGTGGGGGTGAGCTCATGGTGTGAGAGAGAGGGAAAGAATACAGCGGCAAGGGCGTATTGTCTCCAACTAGCCGGCGTACAGTCTAGCCAACAACAACAATGGAATTATAATCTCCTATTGTCAAGGGTTTAGTCATTTCGTTTCATCAACTAGTCACTGAAAATAAGCCACACACAAAAAGTAGACCACTTCTCAACTTTTGTCATTACTCATTGACAATGCATGCAAGTTTCTTGTATTGTGGTGCATGGTAAATGATGTGATATTTAAGGGACAGTTCATCTCAAAATCAGAAATGTGTATTTTCCTCCTACCTGTTGGGCTATTTATCAATCTAGACTGTTTTGGTGTGAGTTGTAGAGATGTCTGCCTTCTGTCCAATATAATGGAACTAAATGGCACTCGGCTTGCAGTGCTCAAAGCAACAACAAAAAATTACATTTGAAAAACTCAACAGCAATGTCTCTTTCCAGAAATCATGACCCCTGGATACTCAAGATAATCCACTGACCTGGGCCCATATTCACCAAGCCTCTGAGAATTACTCACAAGAACACTGCTAAGAATTGACTGAATTCACTGATTCTTGGCTCAAAGCTGCGTTTAAAAGTTAGTTATCCAGCATCTCAGTCGTAATTTAAGTGAAGTGTAGGAATATATCTTATGTGTCAGTCTTAGAGGTGATTCACAACACTTTGCTGTGCCACAAACGGGATTTTGGAGGATGACAAAGGCATGGACCAATCACTGAATAGATTTCCTTATTTAAGAATATTCTCAGTTATTTCACTCATTAATGGTGAAAGTCCTGAGAGGAGTTTACAGTCAATAGACATTTGACAATAAAGAATTTCAAGATAATACAAATTGTCCAAGTTGGAAATGAAAGATAAACACGTTTTGCCACCATGTCTTATGCCTGCGATACCGTTTGATTAACTGCTCGCCGTCAAACATTTAAAAAACGTTCTTCCTCTCCTGAAACATTCGTGTACGTCTCTGTCTCTTCAGTACCATCACAATCCCGTACTGGCAACTCCTAACCACTTGAGAGACCTCTCGAGCTGTCTTAAATAACTGGGAGAGTAAGAGTGATTCTTAGCTTTAAGAAATTTGATAACTCGCTTTTATACTTAAGTTTGAAAGTAGGAGTAAATGTCATTAATTCTCAGCATTTAAGACTAAAATGGCACTTTGAGAAGCTTGATAAATACGGGCCCTGGTTGTTAGCAGTTTCATGTGGGAACTATTTTCTATTTCCTTTCTACTAAACAACACCGGCCAACCGTATCAAAGCGCAGAAGGAATAGTTTAATACTGCTAGCTCACCTGAACATGAAACCACTCACAACTAGGTCTGTGGATTATATTTAGTAACCGGATCATGATTTCTGGAAAGAGACATTGCTGTTGAGTTTTTATAAAATTGATATTTTTGGCTGAGTGCCATCTTGTTCCATTATACTGGCGAGAAGGCAGACATCTCCACAGCCGATATGCCCAACATTGGGCAACTCAAACCAAACAATCTTGATTGATAAATAGCACTGCAGGTAAGAGGAATATGCATTTTTGATTTTGGGGTGAACTGTACCTTTAAGTGTAAAAAAACTTCATGATCGTAGCCAGCTAGCTAGTGCTAGCTGACTAGCTACAGTAGATCACAACAAAAGTATAACCAGAATCTCAAACTTGAAGTGGAAATATCGTGTAAACACAAAACTAACCCAATACAACCTCATAACGTTGATATAGTGAACATTGTTGTGTATTGTGGGGTTTTGGAGTTTGTTTTAACTGAAAAACTGCATGCTGCAGCTGGAAATGAGGTTGTTGGAGCTGAGACTGAACCAAAACGTTGCAGGTGGTAACACCAAAGGAATCTACTGAAAGTTGCCACAATGTACCGTAGAGTTGAAAGGAACTGCTGAGTCAAATAATAAATCTCTGTGGTTTGTCACTATGAGTGACCACTATCACATACACAGAGTCATTTGATGCATTGTCAATATAAAAAAGTGAATTATAGCAGCTTTAAACCTCAGATTTTGGAGAGCAATGATCCATCAACCATATTAATGGCTGTGTGGATACCCTATTAGATGAATTTATTGGTAACACCCTGACTCCACACTTTCATTTTCAGCTCACACTGCATGCCCTACTTTTGTTCCCCCAAAGCACTTAAGAACGGTGGAACAATAGCTCTGCTTTTTGACAAAATAAATACAGCCCTGCTAAATTTTAAAATCCCATCCTGGCATCATCACTGCTGAAATGGATTAATCACTTAAATATTACTTCAAAGACAAGCAGGACTAGACAACCTTGAATATGCCATTTTAGCCCCTGGGTGTCTAACACTGTTGTGATGAAGAGCAGAAATTGGCAAAACGGTAGGAGGCAGAGAGTATTTACGTCACAGTCTTTCCAGAGACAGATCCAGCAGATTCAGGCCTGCTGGACTCTGTCACTGCTACTTCAAAGCTGGACTGTCAACAAAGACAGAGTATCTGACCTGCTTCCAGACCAGACCAAACAACATTGTTTGAAACACTTACACAGACTTGAAGATTGACTCAATGAGAGATACTGTAAAGGTTAAGGCTTCTCAAACATTATACTGTGTAACGCATAGTTCTGTGCTGAGTGTACTGTCTTGACGTACCGGTACAGCTGCCATCAGAGTGGGCTGCAGGGCGCTGGCATCCCCCTTGCTTCCTTTCTTGATCTTGGTTGACTTTTGGTGGGAAAAAGAAGCACAATAATGGTTGCACAAATCAGATTTGGAGCGTATCATTTGTATTAAGACTTGAAATCTATTTTCCAGAGGAATTTTGATGAAATGCAAAAACAGTTGAGTTTAATGTCATACGTTACCTGGTCAGCTAGAGTCTGAGGTGAGGAATAACCGATCCTACAGCCATGAGAAAAACATACAAGCTCTGCACTGAGCTCCAGTACATGGGCGAGAGGCAGGTAGCCAATGTAGGTGTCCTCCTCACTGTAAACATATGGCACTCTTTGAGACACACTCTGAAAGTAATCAATGCCATCTCATTCAGGCATTAGCTCTAGTTATTATTAATAATAATAATAATAATGTATACTTTGTTAATTCCTCTTAGGGAATTTTTTTCAATCTGTTATTTTATTGTTACACACACATGCATTGGAGAGATGTCAGAGAGAGGGGGCAAACAGTCCCCCAAGGCCCAGAACAGTTGGGGGATTGCAGTGCCCAGGAGGTGAACTGGAAACTCCAGCTACCAGTCCACACTCCATACTTGGTCTGTGCAGGGACTTGAACCAGCGATCCTTCGGTTCCCAAGCCAAGTCCCCTCAGACTGAGCTACTACCACCCTAAATTAAGTTTACCAAGCTGAATAAATGTACATGTACAGTCTCCAAACCATAATGAGCTCTGAAATCATAAATCATATTATAGTGATCTTTCGAAGATAAATGCTGTGCATCAGAAAGATTATCTGAACAAAAAAGAGGGCATATTTTCCTTTGCTTGGACTTGAAAATGATCCATCTGGCCACATATGTAACCAAACACAATTTGTGTCTGCAATTCAGAGCATATATAAGGAGGAGGTTTACACAATTATATTACTTAATACGCAACGGAAAGCCATCATTTCTATAAGAAGTATGATTGAGATTGTAAAATTCGTAACGTCTCTATCGTTCATGCTTCTCAGCCTAACTCCCAACCCTCCCAGTTTATTTTTTCCACACATACTGAACTCCCTTCCTTCTGCATTTCCTTTCACCCAGTCTCATTCCCCAGAGAGAAGGGTCGATTTTTGTTTTAATGTAACCACTTGTGTTGTATGATGGTACTAGATGGCTCATACTTGTGCATGTGCTCAGTTGACATGGAAGCCCCGACCAAGAACTTAGCCCCAAAGAGCATTTGGCGTTTTCTTTAAACAAAGTATCACTCAACCTTATAGCCAACCAGAGCCAGTGGCAGTACAGATTAGTCAAAGAGGAGAGTATGAAACAGCAAAGAAGAAGTGAATGTCTTCACTGTGGTGATATAATGCAATTTAAACTGCCTGTCTCTTTTTCAGATACACTGAGCTGAGGAGAAATTCTCATGCATGAATGGAGGTAGGTATACAGTGCCCTGCTCACTTTGGGCAAACAGTAATAGTGATAGAAATAAAAAGGCAATAGTGTATATTATTCTGCTCACAACAAGAGTAATGTAAAAGTACAAAGATACAATATTTTTGTCCCAGAAAACATCGCTTTCACTCGGCAGCCCACCTTCAAAAGAAGGTCCACCAGTCAACTGGCTTGAATTGGTTTAGGTTAAATAAATAGTTCAACATTTTGGGACACACGCTTATTTGCTGTGTTGCCAGAAGTTAGAAGAGAAGACTGATACCACTCTGGGGACTGCCCATTGTTTTCCGACGATTTATAATTCCAAAGCCCCAATAGTCCGAAAAATGTCCCATTGGACCGAAAGCCCATTCACACAGACCGTTATCCCGAAAACAAACACGCATTGCTCCGAAGAGCCGTTTCTCCAAATATACGCTCCACACTCTGCCAAACAGAAGCATATTAATTATTATGCAGAATGACGTACTTAGTAAACAGAAAAGTTAACGGTATTCTGTTAGTTACAGAGTTCAAATTATCGATACGTTTAGTAAAAATGGGGATTATTAGCTGGATTACAATGTTAAATCTCACTCTAGTCTCAATCAACACTCTAGTCAACACTCTAGGCTCGAGTGAAACCATAGTTTACAGTTGCCAATTCATTATCATGGCCTCTAACGTAGTGAATAAAATGCTTTCACTGGTTGGAAATTTCGCCATTACTTTGTATTTTAAAGAGAGAAGGGGAAGAACATCCCAGTACAGTGCAAGTTATGCCCATATTTGGTATTAAAGTAATCCAAAAGTAATGGAAAGTAATAAAGCTGTTACTTTAATATT
Organism: Zingel zingel; assembly: GCA_023566125.1. Classification (NCBI taxonomy): domain Eukaryota; kingdom Metazoa; phylum Chordata; class Actinopteri; order Perciformes; family Percidae; genus Zingel; species Zingel zingel. The sequence goes on along the minus strand of CM042316.1, from coordinate 33,044,785 downwards.
GTGATATTTTAGATTAGGTTACTGACTAAATTTTTTTAGATTTATTGTCCCAGAGGGATATTCGATTCCAATTACACATAGCACTATATAGATATACACATTACATTTAGCTATATATATATATATATATATATATATATATATAAATGTCAGAGGCCACACGCCTCTGAAGGAACTATGGGTTAAGTGTCTTAATCAGGGACTCATTGGTTGATGTATCACAGTGGGAATTGAACCCAGATCTCCCACACCTAAGGGATGTGTCATATCCACTGCACCATTACCACCCTATTGGGACAAAACTCCTGCTTAAAAGAGGTCTCCACAGATGGACGTAATGTGAAGTGTTGATTGAGGGGGTGCTCCGTGTCATTTGCTATTGTGAGTGCTAGGCGTGTGATGGCTCTGAGGTTTATATCTGAGAGATTGGGAATGGGCAGGCAGATGATTTTGGAGGCAGTGTGTGATGCTGGTACGTACTGTACAGGTAATTAGTAATTGTATCGGAATGGAGTTTTAGATATTAGTTTGTGTTGCCTACCACAGGTTGGGTATCCGCTCAGCCATGCCTGTGATGCAAGCGATGATGTTGCTATGGGAGATCATGACGCCCTTTGGTATGCCTGTAGATCCACTGGTGTACATGATGACTGCAATGTCTGAAGGCAGCGGCGGCTTGCGCTCACGTGCGGCTGTGAAATGAATGTGAAAATACACATACATGCACAAACACTGAGTGTGAGATGAATGCGAGAAAACAGCATTACAGTAAATGCTTAAGTAATGGCTGACAATACATTGTGATTTATGTTTAGTGACTGACCACACACAAGAACACAGACTAAACTGAAACAGTCATGCCCAAAAATGCATCCATGTTTTTATATTGTCCATACAGCCACATTCTTGGAGTAATAGCCTCTGTTCCATTTGTTGCATGGGTCCAGGACTCCACGGACTGTGCTAGCCAAAAACACAATTTCTCCTCTCTCTCATCTTCCGCTCACTCTTGTGCACTTTTGTCTTTCTTGTTCTTTTCCTGTCTCTGCTCTTTCATCTAATCCTCTTCTCTTTCTGACACTTTTTTAGCTCTCATTTGCCTCAGTCTTTCCTCTTTAATCTTGTTGCTTTATTTTTCCATCTTATCATGACTTCAACTGTGTACATTTGGTAGACACTATGTTATCTTCTGTTAATCCAGCCCTGGCTGGTTTGTGTGTGTCTGTGTGTGTGTGTGTGTGTGTGTGTGTGTGTGTGTGTGTGTGTGTGTGTGTGTGTGTGTGTGTGTGTGTGTGTGTGTGTGTGTACTTTGGACGTCCCAGTCATCTGTAGGCCTAAATCTCTTTTTTTGCATGGATGCAATCTTTGATATTGCATCCTTGCATGTTTTCAAGTACCCTAATAATTCAAGTACTCTAATACAAGTGTGATTCTTCAGTTGACACAAAAAGGCATTAGAAAGGTGTGCAGGCTGAGGTAAAGGTCAGGGCTGTGCTTGAAACAAAGCAGTTTGTACTATGTACGAGGAACAATAAATCATTCAAATGGGAACATTATGATACTTGCAGGGTAAATAGTAGAAATACACTGTCCTCCTTACAAAGTAATTCACATCGCATTATGCCAATGCAGCGTCTTGCCGGATGGCGTTGAAATTAAGAAGAAGGATGAATCTTTCATGCCTCTAGAGCTAAAGTGGGTCTGATCACTGCCTTAGGGAAAACCCTAAGATCTTTTTTCCCATGATTCATGTTGCATGAAGTTACACAGTTGATGGACTGTTTTCATAATTGCCTGCAAGTGGGCGAGATTTACAATCAAGACCTTGAATCGTGACCAAGAATGGTTTTGGTGAATGTTTCTTGAAATTAAGGAATGCATAACTGGGAGATAGTTGAAAATACAGGGTGCAGAGTGATGATCCCTCTCTGGGCCGTCTGTCTGAATAAATAAGTAAAGATCAAATGGGGGAAACAAAACCAGTTGGTGGTTTGCTAGGCTAGCAGCAGTGTACTTTTCATTTCTCAATGTTCAGCATTGTGTGGAACAAAAACAGAACTAAGACGTCCGAGCGCAGCAGGACCCGAAACCAAACAAAGGGAGGAAGGGAGGCATAAAGGACATTACAGTCAACAGGGGGAGACCCACTTGTCTTCCTCTTTGCTCTTACTCGGATACCAGGCATGTAGGAGTGTGTGCTCTGAGAGTTGATGTCATGTGAAGTTAACAGTGCTGTGTGTAAACATGACCCTCCCCTATATCCCAGTGCTCCATCTTCCCTTCCTAAACATCCGTCCTTCACCCTTTTCATCTGCACATGACACTAGCAGCTTCTCTTATTTTGGGTCAGTCAGTTTAAGGGGCCACAATAAAAGGCGAAGAGGGGACGAAGACCTTTCCTCATCCATTCAATCCACTAACTGAATAAGCATCGTATGGACCTTAATCTGACACAGATGTGAGCACTTCCTCATTCACATGACCTAATGGGACCGATACCAATCCGCCCCGAAGACCATGACCATCCCTATTAGAGTGGGACTATCTGTTACTAACCTCTAAGCTACGAAAACCACAGAGATGCACAGTATGAAACACATGGGTGAAGCATTAGG
>CM042316.1:32884670-33039670 GCA_023566125.1 Zingel zingel | reverse complement strand
CATCATATAGCCAATTAAACATGTATGAAGATGGACCATGTACGTGCACTCTGTCTACACCGCTCAGTTTTTGCTGATTTGGCCCCACCCACACCGATTACATCATCAGGCACCTCAAGAGGCCTCAGCACAGCCTCGGAGCCGATGGGACACAAGCTCTCACTGTCTGAAAAGCACTCTTTTGGGGATAAAAGCAGTATTGGTATGTGAGGGAGTGTGTGTGTTATGACTAAGTGCACATGTCTGACTGAGTGTTGCTTGCATACATAAGAGCATCAGTAGTTGGAGCTATATACGTGTTAGAGTTTGATACCTTTTATTAAAATCAGATATTGACTAGTCAGTGTCTTTCACATCTGATGTGGCTAATATTAGCCTGGTGTCTACAGCAGTGACTTTTTTCTCAGATCCCCACCTGATTTAGACTGACTGGGCCATTTGCCTTGACTTTTCCCACTTTTAAAATTTCAGATGGCTTTCATTTTCCCCTGACATTTCCTAGATCAATCAATGCCAAACAGAATCAGACATATCACATCTCATGACGGTCTGAGGAGTCGGCTCACGTCTTAAAGCCCCCCTCTAAACATGTTTATATAAAACATACTCAGTGCCTGATGTGTTTTTTTTTTCAACAAAGAAAAATTATTAAAATTACATTTTCCTCTCACTCATTGAAAATTCCAGAATCTATCATTTCAAAAGTTTAACTGCTGGACACAAGATGTCTCCTACTTCAATCAAAAATCTATTCCCAGTGTATGTGACCTGGAGGCTTCAAGTTTCCATAGCACACTCTTAGACGTTTTATACCGGTCCACGATTGGCTCCAAACTAGTTGTGATGTCACAAATCCTGTTGTATGTACAAGCCTTAAACTCAGATTTAAGGAGAGCTGGGAGAATCGTTCTCCCTTCAGCAGATGAATGTGAAAACCGCATTCTAGTGACAAACTCTGCACAGTGAGGCTCAAACATACAAGTGAAGTAACAGTAAGAAAAGCACATTTTTACGTGGAGAGGGACATTAAATACATGGCTTTTGCTGTGTGAATAAGGGCCTGCTTTTTTTGTGCTTGTGTGTGTGTTAAAAGATCAGAGTGCCAGCAGCAAACTAGCTTCGGGTCAACCCTTGCATCTGAGAAAAGACAGACAGAGAAAGAGAGTGAAAAAGAGGGAGAGAAAGGTGACAGGAGAATAGACAGATAGAGAGAGCGAGGTAGAAAAACACACAGTAGCAAGGTCCATAACCCCTCGTCCATACACTGACACAGAGTCACAGACACGTGGGTTTATGGGACAGGGCTTAGTGACATCACATTCTTGCATCATGGAGCTCCAATACTTCCTGCTCTGCTACTGTGTGTGTGAATGAGTGAGTGTGGATAAGGGGCCATGACACTTCCAGCCGTGAGATCTAAACACTAGATTGGGCTCCAGCTTGACACACACAAACACACACACACGCACGCACGCACGCACGCACACACGCACGCACGCACGCACACACGTCATTTTAAGACATAACAAACCTCTAGGCTCCACTCAGTAGCAACAGATGAAGAATATGAGAGATATTCAGCCTTGTGTTAACTTGGTCATTCTGCATTTTTCACTTCACAAATGGGGTCTTGAGAGTGTCGTTAAGACATAGAAAGCAGCCAAAACTGAAGTTATGATGTCTTTATATGACAACAGCATTATGTAGAGAATATATGCTGTGTAATTGCTGCCCGTTACATTGTTACATCTCATTCATTTAACTATGACACATCACTCACAAATGATGATGCCTTCTGACAAAAAGCCAATACACAAAAATACACACACACACACACACACACACACACACACACACACACACACACACACACACACACACACACACACACACACACACACACACACACACACACACACACACACACACACACACACACACACAAGTGTTTGAGTTCACTGGGGGCCTTTGGCTGACTCCCTGATGCCTCTGTCAACATCAGATGCTCACGTAGACTCTCTGACCCCTCTTCTGACGCCATCACCCCTCACTTTTCTCCCTCACTTTCCTTCCCCCCCACCCCTGTCTCTTCCTCCATCGCTTTTTCCAACCTTTAACTCCTCTCTACCCCCCTGCTCCCTACACTATGTTTTATCCACTGCCTCGGGCCTTCCACTGTCCCAGTGTTTGTGTTTGCAAGAGAGAAATATGTTTTATAAAGATGCTTTATTGGCTTGTACTTGCAGTGTGTCAGTTTAATGGAGCATAAACTGAAGCACACAGAGGAAATGAAGGGTCCGTCAAGGACATTTAGAAAGATTTAATGAGCTTAAAATGCTGCTGTGGGGGCTTATAGTAAAGAAAGTCCTCCTTGAACGCAACTCACAGAACATATTAAAGAGTAAATCAGCACATAATCCTAAGGCAATAAACTGCTGCTGTACTGCTCTCTGTAGTTTGTTCTTCTCTGTGGTTTACAGTGTTGACTTCAATGTTAACATTACAAACATAGGCAGGTTCTTCTCAAAGTGAAAAACATTTTTTTCCACAAAAGAACATATTGTGATTTTCTTATACATATTTACATGTAAGTAATTCTCTTTTTTTATGTCACAACTCTGGACCTGTTCACCTGAGGAAACCAAAAACTATTTTTGGCTGGCAAGTACAGCATTTTACACTACAATATGTTTTTACATTAGAAAAATGAGAAAACGTATGGTGATACATGCTTAAAGAACTGTTTTCCAGTAAAAGAAAGAAGCCTTTTTGCTATCCACAAAAGGTGTATCCAATGTATAAGTGGCAACACTGTACATGTATAAAATAAAAATGCATCATTGTAATTATTTGAGTGTTTCCATCACAAGAAAAAGAAACAGATGAAGAAAAAAAGAAGTGAAAGAAGTGGGACACTTATGTAACAGCAAAGCAGAAGGGACAGATTGACCTTCTACGGTCTCAGCTGGGCCCAGCATGTTACAAGTTGTACACTGCAAACATGAACATGTGTGTGCACACACACACACACACACACACACACACACACACACACATAAAACAAACAGAAATGGCTATAAATCAGCCTAATTCAGACACATTTGGAATATACGCAGTGCGAAAGACAGTAAACACTGAACACAGAGTTGCCTTTAACGTCATAATACAGTATAACTGAAACTGAAAGTACACTGTAGTGTAAAGTACAAAATTACTTCCTTGCTGTTGTCATTACTGCCTATGAAAAAATACTTCCATTTGCCTCAGTCTGTTCTACTGCAGGATCCCATCATTTAAAAAAATAATTGTTTTAACTATTATAATTTCCAAGCATTAATTCCTATAGGAAAAAGTAAAAATATAATGATATTTTACTTTGAGTATTGCAAGGGTAGACAGGTATACTACGGAACGTTTTCTTGACTTTTTAAAACAGAATGGCAAATGTCTGAAACCAAATATAGATCATGTGAAAATAATAAATAAAAAAGTATTAGGTAATCAACTGATAATCAACTAATCTTTTGTCTTTTTTAAGCAAGAAACCCAAAATTACAATATCCAAACACATACAAACAGCATAAGCAAACTAGAGGAGTGGAGCAAACCAACAGGGATATGACAGCCATATGTATGTAAGAGAGAAATGCTTCTAACTGGCATGCAACTGAGTATGATCCACCTTTACTGCAGTGTTAATACTATAGATTTACTGTAGTTCCTTTAAGCTATTTTCATGAGGTGTTAACATTATTTGTCCACCCTCCTCTATGTATTTCTGTGTGTCCATACTCACAGACGTGCTGGACTTACATGGGAAGTTGTACATGAAGCATGCCTGTGCAGCAATGATCCACTCGGCCCGTGTCTCACAGAAGATGGCAACGTTGTTTTTTGGTTGCTGACCCAGTAATGCCAAACCGCTGCCCAGTTGGGATGCTGCTGTGAGAATTTCCGCATAGGAGAGCCAGCAGTACTCCCCCAGAACTACCTGCAGGGGGAGAGATGGGAGTGCGAGGAAATGAGAGAGAAGTAAAGTGACATTTTGTCAGTGATGAAGTAAAGGGGAATAAAATGTATAGTAAATAAAAGAATGAAGGATGCAATGTTCTCAATCATTACAATTAAAAGCCCATTACCAAGATTTACATTTTTATATATATATATATATATATATATATATATATATATATATATATATATATATATATATATATATATATATATATATATATATTTAGAGTTTGCACTGACCAATTAAAATCTATCTGCATTATTCTAACCAATACACATTTGAGGATTTGCCCTCTTATTGTGTGTACATTTTACCACAGAAGCACAGTGCTGCGAGTTATATCCCACAGCCACATGCTTGGCCTGTTACATATTAAAAAAGTCACAGGAAGTAGGGATGGGCATGATTAATCGACGATCGATAATTGATCATTAAGAATTTCGTCGATCACGTTAATTTGTTATCGATAACTAATGCAGGTTGCGTAACGTAGTGTGAGTCTTGAAGCAATGAAATGAATTTCACTGTATGGCAGCAATTAAACATTTTACCACACGGGGGCGCCATAGGCTACTCAGTTACCTGCAAGTGTCTGTTTTGATTTCAAAAGTAATCATGAAGAGGTCACGGCGAAGTGTGACGTGGGACCATTTTGATTTAAAAAAATGACTTAGTTCACTGCAAACACTGCGATGCCGTGTACAGCACGGCCACAACTCAAATGATGTACCACTTAAACAAAGTACATCCGACCCTGGTTAATGTCGTGTCGGCCTTAGCACGGAGGAGCTGCGATGCACAACGAGCAGAGAAAATGACCCAAGGGAGTCCCCGGGCTGGCTAACTTAGCGCGGAGGTACCTGTGCATCGGCAGTCCCCTCAGAGCGGCTGGACTGGCGGTCACCAGGTTGCGGTCGCGTCTGACCCCCAGATCATGTCAACATACTTATCTTTCTCAACAAAAATCAGTAGACTGGTGCAGAAGTTGTATGTGAGTTACTAGTTATGTTTTATGAGGCTTTGTTAAGTAGCCTAATTCATTGTTTAGGCTAATCTCTCTCACCCTCTTTCTCGACTCCGTGCCTTGAATAGTTTTGAGTTACATTTTGACGAAACCTGTCAGATCTAAGTATTATTATTTTGGTTAAGTTATTGTTTAACATGATTATTTTTTTTAATGTATTTATTATTTGGGAACAAACGAGGGTCTCTGTTTAAGAACGCCGGCTCACAGCTGCAGGTTCCGCTGCTTTCGAGCACTGAAGCGCATATCTTTAAGTTTAGTTTAACGTCCAATTTAACTGCCACAAGTTGCTCTTCTTGTAATAAAGATATCACCGAAGAAAAACACGCTGTATTTTTTGTATTTCCATTGCATTTTTAGTTTATAAAAAGTTAAATAAATAATTAATTTTAATATAAAAATATTAATGATTAATCGATAGTCGATCGTTAATTCTCCCGACGATCGACGAAGAAAATGTAATCGAATGCCCATCCCTAACAGGAAGGGGAGTAACAGTTCACTATTGCCAAACAGACCTACTTCCTCTTTTTCTACCATTCTCATGCTGTAGCATTTCATGGTCATCGCATGCATGAGGAGAAGACAAACACAGGCGTCTGGGTATACTCTTCAACACTCATACTCTGATGACAGTAAGAGGACAAAAACAAACACAGGACCTTCCTGCATGTATTAGTGAGGTTATACTGGCTCCTAATGGTACATAAATGGCAGTGCACACAAACCCAGAAAGGCACACTGTAATGATGACTATACAGTACTGTTTTCCACTTGTTGGGAATAACAGCTAGGAGCTAAACAGCTAAGGCGCATTAAATGTTTCAACAGTGGGGTTTAAATGGATTAGAAGAATCAGGCTGTTAGGCTTAATGGGGTAATTCAGAGGTATGGTAGGCAACTGTACGTCAAAGTTGGCAAAGTCCTGACTATGCAGGCACGGTGCATACTCCAAAACATAAAGATTACACTGATTCAAAGTGTTTTGCTGGGCAAAGTTTGCAATGAATGCTGAAGTATCAATGCTTTAGTTCATCTGTGAATACAGGTGTTGCATAAATTAGTACATTTTCTAAAAGCAAAATAGAACATGCTACTACTAGCCTACATGATGGCACCAAAACTGTCTGTCAGAACTTTACTTCTTTTTCATTCTCCCACTCCTTTTTGAACGAACTTTGGATCTACTCTTGAACAAATAGCAATCTCTCTATCCTGTTTCCTTTTATCATGCCATATTCATCTTATCTCCCCTCTCTTAAAGGTCCCATATTATGCTCATTTTCAAGTTCATACTTGTATTTTGGGTTTATACTAGAACATGTTTACATGCTTCAATGTTCAAAACACACATTATTTTTCTCATACTGTCTGGCTGAATATACCTGTATTCAGTCTGAAAGTGTGAGTCTAAAATGCTCCATTTTAGCACCTGTCTCTTTAAGCCCCCCTCCCAAAAAGCCTAGTCTGCTCTGATTGGTCAGCATTTAATCTTTAGTATCTGCGCTCTTGGCGTCTCTGCACCGTTATTGCAGCCGGGAAATGACTGTAACAGCACTGTAGCAGCACTTTCTATCTACATTTCGTATAGTTGATCACAACCGTCCTGACGGTGTCTATAAGGGCTGTGTGCTTTTTTTCTGCGGATTGAGCGATTTGAGACTATATATATATACTATACTATACAGTATATGTTGTATATTGCTTTCTTTTCCTTCCTTTCCTGTTTTGCTGTGCAATTTCCTCCTCTATCATTATGCTGCTACTTCTAACCACACTTTCTGCATCATTCTTTACCTTCTTGAACACCTTTCCATTGCTCTGTTGCTCGTCCTCCTCACTGATCACCTCCCTCGTCCCGAGACAGTCTCGGTGTGGGAACCTCATGGCTGCGTCCTCAAACATCTTATCCAAGGTGTCCACTCCTGGGTTCAGTGACGTCACCAACCTCTTAGCGGCGCTCACAGCTCGGTAGGGTCCCTCGGGACATCCCAGCACCGAGTGGGCCTTCATCTTCTTGGCTCGCTCCTCCTCAGAGCCGCAGCAGCCCACGTCGGGTCTGGAGACCCAGCTGAGGATGTAAGAGGGCATGAAGGTGAGGAAGGTGTAGATCCATACCATGAGGTGGAAGAGGAGCAGCAGCATGGGGTTCAGGTCCTCCTTCAGCTTCATCTTGGTGAAGCTACAAAGATGTTGGAGAGCAGAGAGGAGAGAGTATGGAGGAAGATGAGTTGTGAGAAAAAGTTCCAACTCCTACAGCTGCAGTCAGTCCCTCTTTTCTTCTGACCCCTTCTTGCTTTCTTTCAGAGAGCTTGAATCGTACTTCCTGGCAATGATATGCCCACAGGTCCACACTGCTGAAAAATAAAAGACATTAACGTGGCAATAGAGCAACAACTGACATATTGTTTAAATTAATTGTAAAACTAGTTGAAAATAAGAGTATGCCTGTGCTCATAATGATCCCTTAAAGTACAATAATCTCAACTCATTGAGAAACCTAACCAAATAGTCACACATCTACTCTAGCACTCATAAAAAGCAAAAGGGACATTTACTTACTATCAAACCATTGTGTGACAAACAGCCCCTGTATCAAGTGCAGTCACCAAGTATCAAAGAAGAAAAGAGAGAGAGAGAGAGAGAGAGAGAGAGAGAGAGAGAGAGAGAAGAAAGAAAGAAGCCTGGAAAGAGATAGTGAAAAAGAAGAAACGGGAAAAGGCCGTCTCTAACAGACGTAAACAACACTAAGTGTGAGAAGGTCCGGTTAGGTACGGATTAAATGCCATTTGAAGCCACCAGTGTGAGAAATAACCATAATGCATACTGACATTCTATTCAGTCCATCAACTGTTTTTGCAATTGAGTGGCTAAAAAAAAACATGCCCCCTGTCAAAATGGCGTGAGAATGCACGCACATACACATTAGCCTATTCTAGCAGCAATAATTCATTATTCATATGAGGGTGAGGCTCACCTTGCTCCCCTGAAGCATTACATCCAAATCCTCGCAAAACTGCCCACTGACATGCACTAGTCTGTACCATCTTGTCTTCCATATACACTCATCCCTCAAGTGTCCCTTTGAGACTTGTAAATCAATCAAGGATTTTACCAGCAGTGCTCTCACAGACTAGCATCTGCTCCCTGCGGGATGTGGACTCGCTGTTGTTCTGCTTGGTGTCTTGTTTCCCAGCCTGGATGCCTTGCTTCATCACAGGCACTACAGCTTACCAAAACTGCACCCTGGTGGAGGAGATGCATTACCCGATCACCCGTTATCATCCGCTGTTTGCTTGTTTGCTTTACTGTCTCTTGCAATTCTTAGTTTTATTTGCAGAAAGTCAAGGATGATGAAATGGAGGCCACAGAGAAGTAGTGGAGGCGACTGGAATAAACAAACTATCAGACTAGAGGAAAAGAGCAGAGCATCAACAGAGCATGGTGCTGGTAGACTTCTACTTATTCTACTGTTGTTTTGACAATGAGCAGAAGTTTGAGGTCTGATGTAAAAATATTAGCCTGCAAGATAAGCTTTAAATGCACCCACCATTTTAATTTCCATTATCTTTTGCAAAAAGCTCAATTACTGGGCTTGTCATTTTCAAACAGAATGTTAAGCAGTAATTAGTATTGAATGAATCTGAAGGCTTTAAGATGTTTTAGATTAGATGTGGAAGGGGTACTCCAGCAATTGAGTGTTACACTTGGAGTGATTTAAAAACATTTTTTTATCAAAATATAGCAAAGCAGCGTTAGGTTTCTTACACGGGAACCTAACACTGGAACCTAAATTTCCGATTACACAATCTCCTTTGTTAGACCCTCCCTGATTTGTAAACATTCCTGTCTATACTTCAAACTCCACACGCCCAGTTTATAACTCAGGCTCTCAGGTACAAATTTGAAGTACCAATATAGTATCAGTCCATGTTTTTTCATGCTTTGGTTCTCTTCAGAGCCACAGAAGACATCATGCATACATGTATTAACCTTGTGATTATTCTCATTATAGATTACTTTTTGGTTATTAATAATGAACTGGCAGAAAAATCAAGCCATTGCACAAGGTGATGTCTTCAGATTGTTTGCTTAGGCTGACCATCATTCAAAGTCCAGAAGATATTAATTTTACAATGATTCGAAACTGAGAAAAGCAGCACATTTGAGAAGCTGGAACCAGTAAATGTTTGGCATAGATGCTTGAAAAGTGTCCTGAACAACATTGATTACAAAAAATTGTTTTTTTAATTTATAAAAATGAATTAATTAATAATGTATACTTCTGTTAAAGTTTAACAGAATTATCCAACAACACATTTTTATTGTGTAGTGCTACAATGATTAGTTGATTGTCAACTAATCATTGTAGCTGTGTGAGTAGAACAACAATCATAATCACCTGTTATGCCTTCCTTTTAAGTGTTATGGATCCCTTGCGGCCATGATTAACCGTTTACCGCTCAGAAAAAAACAGGTTCAACCCTGGTTTCGAGACAAGCTTGCTGGCATAGTGCTTTTAGAAACATTCAACCACGCACAATCTGATTAGCAAGTCCAACTCCTCTCTGTCTCTAGATCAAGACCCTGTTTTGCACCACAGCAACACACAAGCAAGCATGACTCTAATCTCTAAACAACGGGTAGTTGCAATATGTAGCCTAGTTGGGTTGCTCAATGGGTGGCTTTATGCAATAAGCAGGCGCTTTGCAGGCAGCCTCCACTCACAGGATTAATTGAGTAATATTGTGACATGGTCTATGTAGTGGTGGGGTGAGCTAGCATGTGTGTGTGTGTGTGAGTGAGAAGGAATCATTGCTTCCTAAAGAGATTGTTTGAATGGGGTCTTTTGTGTGCCGACGTCATCGTGCTTTCACCCACTCAGCTAAGCAGACAGGCCTTGCAGTTTTGCAGAAAGTTCAACATAACCATTGTTGTGAAGCAACACACGACTCGTTCTCAAGGGTCAGACTGTGTGTGTGTGTGTGTGTGTGTGTGTGTGAAAGAGAGCGAGAGAGAGAGCGAGAGAGAGAGAGAGAGAAGAAGAAGTATGTGGTGGGTTTGTGCATGTGCATTGGTGTGTGGGGGTGCAGGACAGATTTGCACACATTAAGTGTGTTTATCTATTTCAACTAGTGACATAATCAAAAGCTTTAAAAATAAAGAATTTTAAGTACGATTTCATTGAGTGTGAAAGCACAAAACATATTTGGTTGGATTATGTGGATCAGACTGCAGCTTTTCTCTGCTTTTGTGTGCACCTGGTGACAAACTACTGGCAGACATGGCAGTCAGCAACCTATTCCTTTCTCTACTCTATTTATACAACAGCCAAATCAATAAAAAAGTATATTTATTATAACACCATAATAATGCAGACTTGTGTCCTCCTCACTTGCCCTTCTGAGAAATATGGCTTCCAAGGAGGAAGAGTGTGTGTCTGTGTGTTTTCTAATCACATCGGACCATCCTTGCAAGACAATAGCAACTCTGTCTGTAGGTACGGGAGCACTCTAATGGACCTACATCATTTGATAACCGTTGCGGCAGGCCAGTTCACTTCAGCTGTGTAAATAGATCTTAAAAGTGGCAAGCAGCTTGAGGTTGTACAAGTTAGAGTGAGGGCTTTGGTGAGGTAACAGATTTTCATGTCCTCATTTTATAATTGTATTAAATAGCCTATGTATATATAATAGTGTGCTGATGTTTATAAAAGCTCACCTCCATGTTAACATGTGCTTATTACAATGACAATATAAGCTAGTGAGCATGCTCACATGCAGAAATACTGAAATCATGACACGTATGAATCATAATAATGAGAACAAAAGACACACAACATATTGTGAATTGTAGGCCTATATGTCATTATAATGGTGGTATCAATGAGCTACCGATGTTCAACCTGCAACATCCAAGACCACTATAAGTGCCATCCAACTGACCAACAGTGGCAAGATAACTTCCGATTTAGAATTTCAAAACAAAATATTTCAAACCGTGTTGCATTATTTTGACTGCTGGGGGTATAGCCTGTCTTAAATAATAGGCTAGTCGTTTTGAATGCAATGCCATTTAACCCTTGTGTTGACTTCGGGTCACATTGGCCCGTTTTAAATTTTTGTTTTATATCAGAAAATATTGGACGTAGAAATAAGCGCTGAAAATGTGTAGAAGAAAAATTTTAAAATGTAAAACGTTGGAAAAAGCAAAAACAAATTGTGAAAAAAGGCGTCACAAATGTCAGAAAAAAAGGTTTTCAAGGTTGAAACAAAGACAACACAAGGGTTAAACACATTCATACCTAGAGTTCTCAGCTGAGAGTTAACATATGACTTGACGTTAGCTGGTTCTCTCTCCGATTTGATTCTCATTTTGGTGGGAGACTCTTTACTTTGGTTCAGATGATAATACTACGTTAGCTAGCAAGTGACTTTACACATTGTACACATACGCTACTCTAATTTTTAGAATAAAGTTCGTTACTTCCAGAGTTGTCTCTGTATTTCTGGGGCAAATTGACGCATCTGTATCCCGCACATCTAAAGCGCATCCCAAACGGCATCTGGAACGAAAAAGAAACTCACCACAGGTGTCAGTTCATCCAGGCTACAGCAGCGGAGAGCTCTAATTTATAGCGCTGATTGATTGCACTCTGCAATCTGAGCCCGGAAGTGAGACGCGCGTCGTTGTGTTGCTGTATGGTTGCTGTACGAGGATGGATGCCGGTTTGGGAGCGACGGGGGAGTCTTTCCATATCCCTGCTTTATGATTGGACTCGTGGAGGTGGCGCGTGCTAGGGGATGGGCCAGATGGAAGGAGGTGACTGCATGGGTTACTATCGTTCTCTTAATACATCCATGGTTACTATAGAGGCCAGGCGCACGGCACTCACACATACAACCACAAGCGCACACAGTGCAGTTCAGAATCCGGAAACACTTGAAGGTGACATGTGCGATGCTCTTGTTTCGCTGGTTACAGCTCTTGTAAAAGTTAATACACATTATTTATAATTTGGTTAATTATGATTTAAGTGGGCATCCTGGACTGGGCTTACATGAGGTATTTAGTTTTGTAGATGAGTCATGTATGATTGCAGTACAGCAATGTGATTGTGGTCTAAATTTAAACTTAGGTCACATGCGGGTGTGACTGGGGATCTGACAGGGACAATGCACAATTTCAAACTTTACAGAACCCACCACAAACACTACCGCGATCATGCAAGACCAAACCATGAAAAAAAGACACTACTCATCTGATTTGTAGTATCTTGGCCTACTGAGAATTGACCCAGATAGTGCAATTTATAAAGCCCCCACACCCAGCCAAAAAAAAAAAACACACACTTGCACAGTTGGATACCAAATATCGATGATACCAAGGGCCTTTGTGAAAATGTACCTCCTATTTGCGCTGAAATGAAGGCATATCTATACACACATGGGAGTTGTTAAGGGCAGGCAGTGCACTTGCCATTCAGAAATTCTAAGACTATGAGTGGATTTGAACTGGCAACCAATACAATGCCGAAGCATGATGCTGATAATGTTATCTGGAGGTTTGAAGTAGAGGGTTTATCTGATGTAAAATATCATAATTTCTTGTCTATATTCTCTAATAACTGTCATGCATTATGAATATTGACTTTTTTCTGTCCAAATGTTTTACTCTTTACATTTTGACTGTTGTATTGTTGTAATCCTAAGAAATTACGGAGCTATACAAGTGTAACACAGGCAGTGTGATGACTCACTCTGCAGTATGATACAGTGGCATTGTGATATGTAATGGAGACAGAAAGACAAGCAGAAAACAGATTGACTGACATACTTAAGACTGGAAACATGACACGGTGAAACAAGGCTTGCTGCTCCACTTTGTCGTTAGTCAGAGTTGTAATAAAAATCTTTCCTTCTCACCACTCTATCATCTGTTTGCTAATAGAATAATATGGTTTATCCATCATTGCATTGCAATTTTAACCACTAAGCACCAAGCAGATTTATAATTTGAATGACATCTGTTTTTTACTGTCCTTGAGACTTTTTTCTTATTAGGCTGCCTTCTCTAAACATATTTTGCTAACAATACAAATATTTGATGTGAGATTGTTCTTTCGACCGTTCCTTTAATGAAATAAATCCTTTCATCTGTAATGCCATTTCTCATTATGCATTTATAATCTATTACATGCTGTGCCACAATCTGTTCTCATAGTTGTCATTGTTATCGTGAATAATTTCCTTGATACTGTGTGCATCATTATTTCAGGTGCATTCAGCCCATGTACTTTCTGATTCTTTGCTGTCATAGAATTCTATGTCCATCTTCAGCTCTATTTGTTGTCTAAAATCTTTGAAAACATGGTCTCTGCGTCTTTTAGACTTGCTGGATAATAGCAATATATTTCCAAATTATATATATATTATATATTTCCAAATAAGGCCAAATTTCCAATCTGGCCTTCACCAGAAACATTCCAAGATTGCTTTCCTCAGAATCATGTATAATATTTGAATGCATCTTGATTCTAATGAGCTGTATGTGATATCACTGCTATTTTTTCTGATGTTTCACTAAGACAACTTTTCTTAAACAACAGTTGCATTTTTAAACTAAAATCATCAATCATTCTGAAGTGGCCTAATACTTAACAGTAGCCTATGTCAATCATCACAATTGAATGAGATTGTTTGATGTGATATTGGTATTTGTAGTTATGCCACCTGTATGTAGCTATGTTTTAAAATTTCAAGACATTGGGCTACATGTTGTTTGTCTCTTCTGTTTTCATTATCATGCGCTATGGTTTGTATTACTGGAGAGCACTTTGTTTTTAAAAAGCATTAGTTACACTATTTGTGTTCTCATTAAAATAATCAATATTATTTATGAAAACAATAAAGGTGCTTCAATAGTATGGAAGCCCACTTATTGTTTTCATATTGTATCCAAAAAATATTTGATACAAATTAATTGGATTTCACTCAGGCACCGCACCAGACAGCTACAGCCTGGTGGGGTCCTTTTCCACTGGGCTGAGGAGGATTAGCAGTCAACATGCCGACTGTCGGAGTAAAAAGGGATCTTCTCTTTAAAGCTTTGGGCAAAACATACAGTAAGTCATGTTTACTACATAGTCAAGTAATTGACAAACTGTCTGCTTGGTTATGAAATGTTCCTTTGGCTCTAAAAGACCGAGAAAGTCAGAGTACTGCCTGAAATAATTAGCCTGATGGTTAGCAAAGCAGCAGCTGCTCACGAGCAACTTACTTTACCTGTCTTTATTAAAACCGTCTTAAATTAGATTTTATGTTTTATTTTATTATAATATTTTTTAAAGGAAATTCGTGCTTAATATACATTGTATTTGTGACAATAAGAATGTAGTCTTAGTTAGTGCGCTGGCCTCTCTGTGCCAAAGAGATTGCATCATTTCCCCCGGCTTCTGTCATTTAAATCTGAGCAGGCTGCTGTTAAGGACCTTTTATATACAGTCTACTCTATGTTAAGGACCAGCAATGGGAAGATAATAGCCAGTGAGTACTTAACGCTTTGTAAAGCTGTTTTTAGTAATGACTGTTTGTTTCTTGTTTTAGCTGATGAGGAGTTTGATGAGCTGTGCTTTGAATTTGGCCTGGAGCTGGATGAAATTGTGAGTAAACTACGTTAAAGGATATCAAACCACAGTGTATCCTAATCCTTTTTCATAATCACAATAGACCCTTCGCATGGTGTACAGTTTTAACTTGTCACAGCAATAAAAAAAAAAATAATAAAAGAAGGGGAAAAAAATTGTCATACCTGTGTTTGACAAGTCTAAATGTCCAATGTGAGAAAGGTAGGCTTCTACATTTGTGTCAAAACGATCCACTGAGCTATGAATTTGGTTCTGACCCCATTCCAGACCTCAGAGAGGGAGATAATCAGCCGAGAGCAGGGTGACTCCAAGGCATCAGGAGCATCTGAAGTCATTCTGTACAAGATTGATGTTCCAGCTAACCGCTATGACCTGCTGTGTCTGGAGGGGCTGGTCCGTGGACTGCAGGTCTTCAAGAATAAGTGAGTGGTGTCCTGTAATGCTAGAATTGGCGTACTGCTGTGGTTGCTACAATCTAAGTGAAGGATGATTGTAATTGCATGCCATGGTTGACCAACCTACAGCATACCTCAGCGCTCCAGCGTTTCCAAAGTAAAGGCTGTTTTATAGTCGTGTGTAGAATCGACTGCAGACCCCTCTGCGTCTACGCCGGACCCTACGCCGTAGCCTGATGTGCACCTCTCAAAAAATGTAACTACACGTCGCGGCCACGCACGTCGCTCAGCCGTGGCTTGGTAGCGTTTAATTTCCCCCCCCGACTCGTTTCCTGATTCTCCTTCTGCATAAACAACATGAAATCAAGGAGAAGGTTAACTTTTCCTGCTACAGATTTCCCACCGTGGTCAGAAAGCACAGGGGAGACACTTTGTTTCTCTCACTATGCCTCTAAAGTCACAACTTGCTCCGAAGACAATTGCCGTCACTCTCTCATGTTCTCCCTCGCGCTATCACCCACTCCCCCGGCACACACACATGCCCGCTCAAGGCACACACCAACGCACAAGTAAACAAGAGTTTTGCGATTGACCCTCCGGAGACCACACCCCACCTAGCGTTCTGGCGGTGAAATGCACCGCGATGCAAAGGAACACTTTCAACCCGACGCAGAACTCCGAAAGGGTCATGACGCCGTAGGAGCGATGGCGTAGCTATGGCGTGGAGTTTGCACACGACCGTAAAATGGCCTTAAGGAGGATGGATATGATATGATATCAGGAAAATATAGAATTGCAATTATTTTTACCGATATTGTGATTGCGATATGATTCCCCATATTGGAGGAAATGATCATTTTTGTATCATTATTCTCATTTTCATTGAATAATATTAAAATTAAAATGATTTATAGTGGGATTTTTGCGAGGATTTAGTCTGTTGGATACAATTTGTAGGCTGGGATGTCTCTTCAGAATGGTTTGACACATATTTTCCCTTTAACAAATATACCGCCCCCTCCCCCCCCCCCCACGATTTGGATATTGCACTAGTACATATTGCGATCAATTGTGCAGCCCTAGTTTTGATAGAACTAAAACATGTGTTTTTGGTTGAATGGGGCTTGCTTACAGTTGTGTTCAAAATAATAGCAGTCCAACATCACTAACCTCATAAATCAAATTTTTTGGTAGAAGTGATATTTCTACATGGCAAATAATTTACTAGTAAGTGTTGTAGAGTTATAGAAAACCAACAGTCATGACATGCATGCTGCTCATTCTGTGTAATTGAATCTGTAATTGAAAGGGGCATGTTCAAAAATAATAGCAGTGTTGTGTTAAATTAGTGAGGTAATTGATTCTGTGAAGAAACAGGTGTCAATTATGGCCAATATTTAAGGAAGGAAGCAAATGTTGTGCATGCTGGTTATAGTGCATTTCACACTGAAATACTCAGCAAAATGGGTCGTTCCAGACATTGCTCTGAGGAACAGCGGACTTTGATTAAAAAGTTGATTGGAGAGGGAAAACATATAAAGAAGTGCAGAACGTTATTTGGCGGCTCAGCCAAAATGATTTCAAATGCCTTGAAATGGCATCCAAAGCCTTAACGACGTGGGAAAGAACGGTCAACTACCATTCGAATGGATCAAAGAATAGCCAAAATGGCAAAGGCTCAACCAACGATCAGCTCCAGGAAAATCAAAGAAGACTTAAAGTTACCTGTGAGTACTGTTACGATCAGAAGAAGGCTATGTGAAGCAAAGCTATCAGCTAGAAGCCCCCGCAAAGTCCCATTGTTGAAAAAAAGACATGTACTGAATAGGTTGAAATTTGCCAAAGGACACATTGACTGGCCAAAAGAGAAATGGTGCAACATTCTGTGGACTGATGAGAGCAAAATTGTTCTTTTTGGTCTAGGGGCCGCAGACAGTTTGTCCGATGACCCCCATGCACTGAATTCAACCCACAGTACACTGGGAAGAAAGACAAAAATCATGTTATGGGGATGTTTCTCATACTGTGGTGTTGGGCCTATTTATCGCATACCAGGGCTCATGGATCAGTTTCAATACATCAAAATAATTGAAGAGGTCATGTTGCCTTATGATGAAGAGGAAATGCCTTTGAAATGGGTCTTTCAACAAGACAATGACCCAAAACGCACCAGTAAGCGAGCAAAGTCTTGGTTCCAGATGAGCAAGATTGATGTTATGGAGTGGCCAGCCCGATCCCCAGACCTCAATCCCTTAGAAAACTTGTGGGGTGACATCAAAAATGTGGTTTCTGAGGCAAAACCCAGTAATGCAGAGGAATTGTGGAATGTT
This sequence comes from Zingel zingel, assembly GCA_023566125.1. NCBI lineage: Eukaryota > Metazoa > Chordata > Actinopteri > Perciformes > Percidae > Zingel > Zingel zingel. Next base: position 33,022,260 of record CM042316.1, on the reverse strand, counting down.
GTTCAATCGTCCTGGGCTGGAATACTTGTTCACAGGTGCCAGAAGTTGGTCGACTCCATGCAACACAGATGTGAAGCAGTTCTCAGAAATAATGGTTATGCAACTAAATGTTAGTTCAGTGATTCAAAGTAAAGCAAACCCTTGAGACATTTTTCAGTTTATACAGTAAATGTTTGAGTTTGTAAAGAAAAATGCAAATACTGCTATTTTTTTGAACCAACTAATATTCCTTTTTCTTCACTTTCTGTAAAGGTAAACACAAACTTGATACATTTTGGTCATGTTTTGATTTGGAATTGAATGTGCAGTGTTCCCAATGCAATGATATTATGGAATTAAAAGCTATTCTAATTTTGAGCATTATTCACTTTTTTTAAACACACTGCTATTATTCTGAACACAACTGTAAATACAAGGCACTTCTCCATTGTGGTTGTAGTGCACGCAGACTTCAGGCTCTACTGTTGCTACAGATATTGTATTTGTCTTGCAGGTTGGAGGCACCTCGCTACAGACGTGTTAGCCCAGTCAGCGGGGAGCCTCAGAAGCTGTTTATTACTAAGGAGGTGGGTGGTAACATTCAGACTTTAAATGGCAAACAAGCAGTTTGTGGCCTGAAGCTGCCATTAGTTTGGTTTGTAAATCAAATCAATGTGTGTATTACCATGGTAACCATAGTTTGTTCACTTACTAAGATATTTGTTCTGTGCAGACAGCGGCAGTGCGACCCCATGCTGTGGCAGCAGTGTTGAGGAACATCACCTTTACACAGGAGCGCTATGACAGCTTCATCGAGCTGCAGGACAAACTTCACCAAAACATCTGCAGGTCAGATTAGCTGTTACACAAAGTACAACTGCACACCTGCAGTTCCTGTCGCCTTCTGCTAAGTGATGCCATTTAAAAGTAACTGCAGGAAATCTGGTTACTACCACTGTGTGTATAGTCTTTATAGTCCCTTTGTTAGGTACACCTGCCTTGTATAACCTGACCAACCTCAATTTTTTTTCAGCGCTTTGTTATGAACATGCTTTGAACAATTCAGTGGAAGCACTATACAGATGCTACAATGTCCTGTTTTTTTTTTTTTTTTTTTCAGCCACATGTTCATGTTTTGTTTTTTAAATGTTGCATGGGTGGCAAAGTCCGGCCAGGAGTTATCAACAAAAAGTGTTGGCAGAGAAACAGCAAAAGATTAAAAGGACTGAAGAATGCAAAATTAAATTAAAGCTGCAAGCAGCGTCGGGATTACTAGCGGACGCCGCTCCTTGTAACCGTGCATTTGCTCAGACACTGCAAATCGTCACCAATGAAAAGGGAACTCCCTGCCGAGTTCAATGATACCTCACACAAGACTCTACGTCATACAGTTCAGCTGTGAAAGGGGGCGTGGCCAACGCATAGGGGTCAGGGCAAACCTTTACCAATAATAAAGGAAGTCTCTGCTGAGTTCATTGATACCTCACATAAGACTCTACCTTAAACGGGTCACCAGTTATGAAAGGAGTGTGGTTTAAGCATAGGGGGGCGGGCCAAACATCACAAATTAATAAGGAACTCTGTTGAGTTCAATGACACCTCACACAAGACTCTACCTTAAATGGTTCAAATGTTATGAAAAGGGGCGTGGCCTGAGTAAATAGGCGTGGTTAAAGTATATGGGGCGGCTCAGTATCACATGTAGACCACACATTATAATTTTCATGTAAATCGGATGATGTTCTTCATATAAGGCTGATTTCCTGTTGCCAGTGGGGGGCGCTATGACCAAAAGTCAATATTGGCCTGTATATGTCCTCAGGCCTGGACTCTTGATTGTGGCATTTCAAGCAGCATTTCAAGCAGATATGACAATGTAAACTGTAGTTGCATCCACTTTCTCGTTCATCACTAAACACTCAAAATGGCCGCCACGCCACACCGTTTGACGAAAAGTTTTTCTTCTATTCTAATAACTTTTCATCTTTAATGTCTTAAGATGGCACAGACCAAATTTGAAGTTGATCGGATGAAATCTCTAGGAGGAGTTTGTTAAAGTACGACGTGGAAAAGGCCAAAATCGCACTAATTTCAGACTTTCAATTAAAAATGGCGAACTTCCTGTTGGGTTTAGGGTGTGGCTCCAATGAGCTTTTTTGTACGTCTTGACATGGTACACATGTCTACCAAGTTTCGTGAGTGTACATTAAACGTAATGCAGGGGCTCAATTTCTTTAACTTTGTAGGGGGCGCTAGTGAGCCATTTTTGTGCGCCTATTCCCGAAACCCTTAAAATACGTACATTTTCACCAGGCTTGATGCAACTGCCAATTTCGGTGAGTTTTTGAGTATGTTAAGCCCCTCAAAAAGGCAATTCATTTGCCATAATAATAATAATTCCTTCAGTTTAAAACGACCTTCACCGCTGTCGACGCTCGGGCTCTAAAACGAAATTGTATGGCCGGGAAAGGAGGAAAGCCTTGTTAACATCAGTGAGGCTTTTCAGTGCTGCAGAAACCTCTGTGATTTCAAAGGAATGAAAACTGATGGGGGCTTTTGCCGTTTTGGACAAGTGAGTAATAACGTTATCTCCGCTGATACACCGTTTTCTTTTTTTTTTCAATAGATCAGTTTAACCTCGTCCGTTTGCTATTGCTTGTGGTGGCTGCTCCCAACTGGCTGGCTTTACAGCAGTAGAGACAGTTTGTTAATCCACGTCCAATCCAAATGTGAGCTAACATCGATTCTGCCGTATTTTGTTTAGTCAGCAGAGACACAGACAGCAGAGACAGAAGTGGTTGCAATCAGTACGCCTCCATAATTCTGGGGGGGGGGGGGGGGCGGAGATTCTGGGGGGGGGGGGGTTGTATTTGTTTGGCAGTTGAGTTCAAACACCAACAATCTTCACGCAGCATCGCTTACTGCACCTTTTAAATTGTCTTTTTCATCAGACCAAAAGTCAAGAACACAAAGATATTCAGTTTACAATGATGTAAGACAAGAACATGGACGAGCTGGAACCAGCTAATATTAGCAATTTTGCTAAAAAATGTATTGATTATCAAAATAGTTGCAGACTAGTTTTCTGTCGAGTCACGGTTTCACTTTACTTCAAGGTATAATATATATATATATATATATATATATATATATATATATATATATATATATATATATATATATATATATATATATATATATATATATATATATATATATATATATATATAGTAGTTGGGAAGAAAAAAGACTCTTAACTATTTTCATGCAGGAAGAGGAGCCTGGTGGCCATCGGGACCCATGACCTGGACACCATCTCTGGTCCTTTCACATACACAGCCAAGCCTCCCGGAGACATCAGCTTTAAACCCCTCAACCAGACTAAAGAATACACTGCCACCCAGCTCATGAGCCTCTACAAGGTGAACAGATAATTGGCATTTAGAAGGGCAGTTTGTCTTTTTGGCTGGTGCTAACCTGCCGTTGTTCTTCTGACTCATACAGACAGACAGCCACCTGAAGCATTTCCTTCACATTATTGAAGACAAGCCTGTGTACCCCATCATCTACGACAGCAATGGCATTGTCCTGTCCATGCCTCCCATCATCAACGGTGACTACTGTCTCTGTCTTAATGTGTCTGCCTTCAGGTCTGGCTGTGTTTTCTGCCTCTGTCACACAAAGAGATCTGACCTATTACATCAGGTTTTTTTAAACCCAAAGCTTCAGCTAAATAAATGTGGTTAAAGCTTTAGTGCGTAACGTTTTGATATTACGTAAAGTTTGTATTATGTGGACTTGCCGACAGTTTTGTTGTCATTACTTAGAATTCCTCATGGGGGTGGCAGAAACCAGCCACTATAGCTTTAGCCAGCCAATCATGAGCTAAAGTTTGAAAAGAAAAAGTAAATGTGAACTTTAGAATTCCAAGGTAAAAAAAACAAAAAAAAACAACCTTAAAATATATGATCTAGTCTTATAATATGATCTTTTGTTTTTCCAGGTGACCATTCAAAAATCACCCTAAAGACCAAGAACGTTTTTGTTGAGTGCACAGCCACAGACCTGACCAAGGTACAACTGAGAGGAGAACCGAACATGTTGTCCTGTCAATGTTATCAAGGAAAACCGACTTGAGCTTGTTCTCTTCTCTTGTTTTCTCCAGGCAAAGATCGTGTTGGACATGATGGTGACCATGTTCAGCGAGTATTGTTCGCAGCCTTTCACGTAAGTCCCATATCTGGCTCAGATACTAGCTTGTCGACGGACAAGAACAATAGCATTTTGGAGGTGGAACAAGATGAAATTCTCTGGTTATTGTGAAACACTTGCTTAGAGGCAGAACATGGTGATGCTGCTCATTTAAAACATGTTTGCTTTGATTTAAAGAATCGCTCATTTACAAAAAATGTCCCGTTTGCGTTGTCTTGCTGAAAACAGCCCTGCTTTGACCACCTCCTTCAAGTGAATTAGCTACCATGAACATAAAGTAAAGTGTCCATAATGGATGTGATGGCATTTCTTTGTGCAATATTTCCAAGTGTTACCTTTTTTTCATCTTCAGACGGCATGAAATATGACCAGCTTTACCAACCCTGAATAACCGTAATTACTTAAAACCTAAAGCCTCTCTTATAGAGGTTTTTTGTCATATGCCCTATGTTCAAGATACTGATGTTTTCTCTTCATATTAGGTGATGTAAATATACCCAATACCATCATAAAAGATAGATAAATGACTAAAGTGTAAGAGGATTACAGTGATAGTGATATTTTCTTCTGTTGCTCTTTCAGGGTAGAAGAGGCTGAGGTGGTGTACCCAGACGGCAAGACCTGCAAATACCCAGTACTGTATTCACTACAACCGTCTTGCGCTGTGTCCTTAATGTTTTTTATTTATTTATGTGACATGAATTTCTTCTTTAGTCTCCTAATTCTCTGGTTTTCTTTCCTGGTCTGTACTTTAGGAGCTGGCCTACAGGAAGGAGAAGTTGTCCAGTGAGTTCATCAACCGAAAAGTGGGCATCAAGTGAGTCATTTGGACCTACTCTGTTTAATAGCACAAGATCAAAGTAAAATATATGGAAAGTGCCTGCAGGTAAATGTTTGTTAAGATTTTGCTTGGTCACAAGTTTTGCATCCACATGCAAATTCACAGACTGACCGGTTTGAGTTGATACACCTGTACTATCTAACACAGTCTGGAACAGCAGCCCTGCAACAAATCCTTTGTAATATGAAAAGGACAGAATATTAGAAACGCCTCAATATCAGTATCACTACTAACTACAGCCTCATAAATGACCACATTGTTCATGCATCTCTGAGACAGTGCCAACAAATATAAACTTCTCAGATTATAGTTTGGGCTGTAGTATTGGATTGCATTATTACATTGGGCCTCATGCAAGAACATTTTATATCTCAAACTTCTCTTACTTTTTTCTTAGAGGTTTTCTCATACAAGTGTCCCAAGACACTTGTTGTAAATCGCTCATTTCAAACTGATGAATGCCACTTGTTCATGAGGAGATTAGAGAATGTGTTCATGAGATATGATCATTTGCACAATTGACAGCCCTAAATAGCTATATGAAACCGCTTGTTCCATTCTGTTTGGGGGCAACTTTCATTCACAAAAATTCCACCTAAAAGTAAAAAAAGAATTTCACACTATAGAGCTTTCAAGTCCTGCTTTCAGAAATCAGCAGAAAAAAACACAACAGATATAGCAGTGCCAGTTTAGTATTATGGGACCCAAAACAATACAAAAAATTCTCGCCAATAACGTGTCATCAGAGCAGCGCTGTACTGTGTAACAGAAATTAAGAGGGAATGGTTTGACATAAAGTTCAATGCTATAAAAGCACTTCACGTCTTAGATGGGCGGCGGTTAACTGGTAGTGACAGTCAGGGAGATACAAGACAAGAAAATAGGAGCCGTATACAGGTGATGTTATGCAGTCTGTTACAGTAGAGGATGTTCCCCCTGACAGCAACCTGCATAAAGACCCTGAGGCAGCTGGCGGAGTGAGAGAATTTTCCTAACTACTCAATTGTAGCTGTTTCCGTGTCAAAATATGCCAATAAAATAATGAAAATTAAAAAGGAAAACTTTGTCCAACCTCTCAGTAAACTGTCGAGCCATAATGATGATATTGTGAATAGAATATTCATTTTGCTTCAAAATATTTTAGTTGATTTCTGTAACGGGCTATTTAAACTCCAGATTTTTTTATTAAGGCATCAAACGTTCCACTGTGGAGAGACTGAGGCAGACAATCTGTACATGACTTGTATGACTGGCCTGCACCAAATTCTCTTGGTGTTCATTATTATTTTGTTAGAAACCTTTAATAAGTCCTACTTTTTAATAGTGTTATAATATTTGTTTTGTGTTCTCCTGACAGTGAATCAACTGAGAAAATAGCCCAGCTGCTGACCAAGATGTGTCTGCGCTCCCAGGCTACAGGTGTTGGTGATGAGATCGAGGTTGAGATCCCGCCCACACGGTCAGACGTCATCCACGCCTGTGACATCATGGAGGACGCCGCCATGGCCTACGGATTCAACAATGTCCCCCACACCACACCACGCACCTACACCGTAGCCAACCAGGTGCCTGGGTTTAACTTCTGCATGTTTGATGCCTGTGTAACCAAATGTCATTGTATTTTATCAAACATGCTATGTATTATTATGTATTTACTCTCTATGTTGACAGTTTCCACTGAATAAACTGACAGAGCTGTTGAGACAAGACCTCGCAGCTGCTGGATTCACGGAGGCCCTCAACTTTGCCCTAGTAAGAAAAAATCACAAAGTCACACATCTTTTAAGGGAAGAAATAAAGCAGTCTTCCTCATATAAATGAAAAGCTGAATGCATAAGCAGCCTTAGGGGTTTTGTTGCTACAGCCTTATTTGGTCTGGTATGACCATATGAGCTTATGGTGGCTAATGTTAGCTAATATTTGCAAATTTGGGTTAAATATTGCTGTATAACAAGTTTATGACTGTGCTCCACATGTGTGACTGTTATAGTACGGTTAGCTAAACAGTAGCATTTAACATTATCCCATAACCATCACTTTGAGCCAAAAAGTTACATTGTCTTGCCTCCATAAAGGAATGTGTCCCTCTTTCTTCCTGTAGTGTTCTGAAGAAGATGTAGCAGACAAGCTTGGGAAAAAGATCTCAGAGACCAGGGCGGTTCATATCTCCAACCCCAAGACAGCTGAGTTCCAGGTCAATAAGAATATAACATGAGATTGTGTAAATAACTCTACAATGCTTTAATACGTTGCACCTCTGCAGCATTGTTTGAAAACAAGAAAATAAATACTATTTATAGAAAAAAAACAAAAACAACCTGCAGCTAGATCATGTGGGCTCAAGTTAATCCAAAAGGCCTTTTACCTGAATTTGTCATGAGACAAGAGAATAAATGGTCATTTAAAGGCCTGTGTTGTCCCTTTTGGCTCAAAAATGTATTTGCAGTTGTGCAGAAGAAGATGAGTACAGTTTCACTTTTGCGTATTTAATGTTCATATTGCACATACTTGGGTAAAGTTGTAATATATTCTGTGTGCTTCGTGGACACTTTAAGGTAGTTCTGTGCCATCTGAAAAATCACCTTGCTAACTGTCAGTACAGAAGTGAAACCAATTTTCTGGTCACAGCACAAACTAGCTTTTTGCAAAGTAGTACGCAAATTATGTCCAGGGACATCATTTAAGTGTTGCAATATTTTTTTCTGCGAACTCTTTAAACATTTTTGACATTACATCAAGAAAATGATACTAATTTGTTTCTTAGTTCATTTTTCTTACTAAAAATCGTATTAATTATAAAAAAATCAGGAAAGTAAGGGAAAGTATTCATTTAATAACATAGACAATGATGCAGGAATGTTTTAAAAAGTCAAAACCGTAAACTGTGGTGTTCTTTCTCCAGAAGTGGGCACTCTTGTCCTCTCTGAAAGCTTGTAGCTATATGTGTGTGTATCCAGCTTCACCACTGTTTATCACCACCAGGTGGCGCGCACCACCTTGTTGCCAGGCCTGCTGAAAACCATAGCGTCCAACAGGAAGATGCCCCTTCCCCTCAAACTGTTTGAGATATCTGACGTGGTGCTGAAGGATGAGACCAAAGGTAGGCGAAGGGGAGAAAATCATTTTGTCTTAGGTACAGTGTGTATGTGTTATCTAACACGCCATTAAAACAGTTGAAACCCTGTTGCTCTCAACAGCTCTGTCAGTTTATTCAGTGGAAACTGTGAAGATGGAGCAGGGGTGTCAAACTCAACTCTCCAAAGGGTCACACTAGAAAATGAGAATCACATCAAGGGCCTGACATAGTTTATTGCTTTTATGTCATGGGAAAAGTCAAATATCTTTGACTGTATTATTGCATGTCTCATATAGTCTTCTCACTTACAGTTTGGTTGGCAACAATGTCATGGAAAATGCCAAAAACGTGTGGAAAAAGCATTTAAAAAAAAAAAAAAAAAACGTTGTGAAAAGTGACAAAAATTAGGTGGGCTGAAATGTATATAGGGGCCGGATCAAAATTAGCAAGGGCCGGATTTGGCCCGCAGGCCTTGAGTTTGACACGTATGATATAGAGTAAAGACATGAGAACACACAGCATGTTTGATAAAATACAATTATATTTGGTCACACTCATCAAACATGCAGAAGTAAACCCAGGCACCTGGTTGGCTACGAGATAGGTGCGTGGTGTGGGGGACGTTGTTAAGTCCGTAGGCCATGGCCTGGAAAGCACTAGGATTAGGCAATGGTTAGGGTTAGGTGCCTTGAAGTCTGCGGTCGCAGCGCTGCCTTGAAGTCGACGTTGGGGGTTTAAAACATCATCGAGCAAGCTGATAATAGCTGGTCAAGATGTAGTTTGACAATGGTAATAAAAATAACAATATTACTAATAAGTACCCAGTTTATTCTTCACATCTAAACATCTTTTAGATAAGAGGATGCTAAAAGTCTGTTGGTTACTTACGTGATATGATTAATATGATTTAAATGTATACACTTGTGAGAAATCTCAACAAACTGTCTTTTTATAATCAATTTGAGTAAAGAGTTTACCATAGATGACCACTGTAGTCTTGATTGACACTTACTGGCAGATATATATATATATATATATATATATATATATATATATATATATATATATATATATATATATATATATATATATATATATATATATATATATATATATATATATATATATATATATATATATATATATACATACAGTGAGGAAAATAAGTATTTGAACACCCTGCTATTTTGCAGGTTCTCCCACTTGGAAATCATGGAGGGGTCTGAAATTGTCATCGTAGCTGCATGTCCACTGTGAGAGACATAATCTAAAAACAAAAATACAGAAATCACAATGTATGATTTTTCAACTATTTATTTGTATGATACAGCTGCAAATAAGTATTTGAACACCTGAGAAAATCAATGTTAATATTTGGTACAGTAGCCTTTGTTTGCAATTACAGAAGTCAAACGTTTCCTGTAGTTTTTCACCAGGTTTGCACACACTGCAGGAGGGAGTTTGGCCCACTCCTCCACACAGATCTTCTCTAGATCAGTCAGGTTTCTGGGCTGTCGCTGAGAAACACGGAGTTTGAGCTCCCTCCAAAGATTCTCTATTGGGTTTAGGTCTGGAGACTGGCTAGGCCACGCCAGAACCTTGATATGATTCTTACAGAGCCACTCCTTGGTTATCCTGGCTGTGTGCTTCGGGTCATTGTCATGTTGGAAGACCCAGCCTCGACCCATCTTCAATGCTCTAACTGAGGGAAGGAGGTTGTTCCCCAAAATCTCGCAATACATGGCCCCGGTCATCCTCTCCTTAATACAGTGCAGTCGCCCTGTCCCATGTGCAGAAAAACACCCCCAAAGCATGATGCTACCACCCCCATGCTTCACAGTAGGGATGGTGTTCTTGGGATGGTACTCATCATTCTTCTTCCTCCAAACACGGTTAGTGGAATTATGACCAAAAAGTTCTGTTTTGGTCTCATCTGACCACATGACTTTCTCCCATGACTCCTCTGGATCATCCAAATGGTCATTGGCAAACTTAAGACGGGCCTTGACATGTGCTGGTTTAAGCAGGGGAACCTTCCGTGCCATGCATGATTTCAAACCATGACGTCTTAGTGTATTACCAACAGTAACCTTGGAAACGGTGGTCCCAGCTCTTTTCAGGTCATTGACCAGCTCCTCCCGTGTAGTCCTGGGCTGATTTCTCACCTTTCTTAGGATCATTGAGACCCCACGAGGTGAGATCTTGCATGGAGCCCCAGTCCGAGGGAGATTGACAGTCATGTTTAGCTTCTTCCATTTTCTAATGATTGCTCCAACAGTGGACCTTTTTTCACCAAGCTGCTTGGCAATTTCCCCGTAGCCCTTTCCAGCCTTGTGGAGGTGTACAATTTTGTCTCTAGTGTCTTTGGACAGCTCTTTGGTCTTGGCCATGTTAGTAGTTGGATTCTTACTGATTGTATGGGGTGGACATGTGTCTTTATGCAGCTAACGACCTCAAACAGGTACATCTAATTTAGGATAATAAATGGAGTGGAGGTGGACATTTTAAAGGCAGACTAACAGGTCTTTGAGGGTCAGAATTGTAGCTGATAGACAGGTGTTCAAATACTTATTTGCAGCTGTATCATACAAATAAATAGTGAAAAAATCATACATTGTGATTTCTGGATTTTTGTTTTTAGATTATGTCTCTCACAGTGGACATGCACCTACGATGACAATTTCAGACCCCTCCATGTTTTCCAAGTGGGAGAACTTGCAAAATAGCAGGGTGTTCAAATACTTATTTTCCTCACTGTATATATATATATATATTTTAAAACAAAAACAATGTTGGCTTGATATATTAGTAAGTCGTTGGTATAGGCCTTTTCTCAATGTCCCTGACACCCCACCATCCCACCAACCAGATGTCGGGGCGAGGAACAGCCGGCGTTTCTGTGCTGTTTACTACAACAAGAGTCCGGGCTTCGAGGTGATCCATGGCCTGCTGGACCGAACCATGGAACTGCTGGAGGTGAAGTCGGCCCGTGGGGACGGCTACCACATCCAGGCTGCAGAGGGTAAGAAGCCTTGAAAGAGAGGGGGTTGAAAACTAACAATCAGGTCTGTATGAATATACTTAAGGGGTCGCTTTGGTGGTAAATAGCTTTAAAATACAGGGAGGAGAAAATCCTAGGGATTTTAACCCCTGTGATTAAGAACATGTTTAGTTACCTGCCAAGCCGGTGAACAAATAAATCTGGGTCCTGTGAGTTATGTAAATCCATTCTATGACTAGCAGCGACTGCATTATTGTTTGTTACCAGGGTTTTGTGTGCATTTTTAGGCCTTTTTATTTCTATGGGACAACTTAAACTTGAAAGGGGAGAGAGAGGGGGTATGACATGCAGCAAAGGGCCACAGGTCAGAGTCGAACCCGCGGCCGCTGTATCGAGGAGTAAACCTCTATATATGGCCGCCCGCACTACCAGGTGAGCTACCCAGGCGCGTGTACCCTAGTTCATTGAGGGGGCACAGTTTCCATGGCAATAACATGCAATATTTCGCTGTTAGTTTCGATTAGATCTATGGAGGGTATGGCCAAAGAATTTGGTATACAAGAGAAAACAAATATTGATAATATTGATAAAGGTGGCAGAGACATGGGCTAAAAATATAAATGCATACTTTTATAATGAGATACTTGGTTTTGATGAGATAGTTCTGTTGCACTTAAAAAGGGTGATTGATGTCTTTAAACTGCTTAATCACTTTTCTGGTTTAATCTGCTTCATAGTATTGTAACTAGAGCTAGACAGATCAATTTGACAATATTAGCTTATTTTAGATATATCGTATCGCTGTATATGTCAGCTGATAAGTAACACGAAATTGCAGTACAGGAATGCAAAGCTAGTTTTGAGGTCATTCACATTTGTTGACCAGAGAAAAACACATTACTATCGGACAGTATATCTTTAGTTTCCAAATATCAATATCTTATCAGCCTATAAAATCCAGTATCCTCCGGGCTATAATTGTTACAGTATTTCAATTATTATTATTTTTTCTTCTGTTTATCTCTTTACACATTTATCTCTCAACATATTTTGATTAGAAAGTTGAGTAAATTGAGAATGTAAGTTTGACAATCCAGCATGGTCAATAAGATGTTTTACTTTGGTCTGATTTACCCAGGCAAAGGAGAAATGTTTGGACATTTTTTTTTCACTAAACCCTTGGTTACACTTTGATTAAATTAAAATACCACCAGACTGTTTACACAGCATCGTAATGAACCAAAAACACTCGGTCACAGCTCTAGTGATGGTCAAGTGAAGCTTCGCGAACTGTCTTTATTTTCTGAGCTCACTAGGTGGCGCTCTCTGTTCAACAAAGGGTTGAAAACACACTGAATTGCCATTCCTTTAACCTTTTTCTTTGAACAGAGAGCGCCATCTAGTGAGCTCAGAAAATAAAGAAGCTTCATTTGACCATCACTACACCGCTCCGTGGATGTCTTTAGACAGAATCATTCAAATGAAAATGTTGTGTACACAGTCACACAGCCTTCTCTTCTCTGGTGTCATCTGATGCCGTCTGGCATTGTCTGTTTTTCTGTGCTATTGACACAAGCTAAAACTAAACAGATAGCGTCAGTAGTTTTGACTACAAGACCTAACATCAGGTAAATGTCACTTGTGCGTTCTATCTGGTAAAGTGATACTGTGAGTGTGATATGAGATTATATATCGTCTATAAAAACGATACCTCACACTGTGCATAGCTTACAGGTCATTGAGCCTCCATTTTCTACTGCCTATGGAAGGAACCAACACAACATACTTTTTATGAACAAAATGTTGTAAAAGGTACTTAAAGCGTAACTCTCGCCAAAATGCAACCTAGGGTCTTTTTGTGAATATACCTGAGTCAAACTATTGTTTAAAAGCATAATTAGGACGGAAACGCCACTTTTAAGATTGCCCGTGCTCTCGTTTTCGGTCAAATGGCCTTTTGAATGGGAGTGCTGGGGGCACTACTATGATAGCATCAAAATCATGAAACTTTGCTCCAAGTATCACCAGGGGCTCTACACATGAACTCGAGCATTGAGAACATTGTTTACTAAAAAGAAAGGTTTTAACAACTCACTGTAGCTGTTGGTTTTTCCGGTCTCCGCCATCTAGCCATTCAAAAAGAGTCTATCTCCGAATGCAAATGAACGGACCCCATAGGAGGAAATGTCATTCTTATATGAGGCTCCTTTTTCAACTACAAGGTCAATATTGTTTTTCACTAACGACAAAACAACAAATTATCTGTGCATTTATTTGGAACTAAGCTTTAGGAGCTTTCCATCTTTACTCTCCTCCTGTTACGTTGCATTCGGAGATAGACTCTTTTTGAATGGCTAGATGGCGGTGACCGGAAAAACCAACAGTGCCTTCTTAGTGTTTTAAAAATAGTGATTTTGATGCGATCATAGTAGTGCCCCCAGCACTCCCATTCAAAAGGCCGAAAACGAGAATACGGGCAATCTTAAAAGTGGAGTTTCCGTCCTAATTATGCTTTTTAAATGAAAATTTGACTCAGGTATATTCACAAAAAGACCCTAGGTTGCATTTTGGCGAGCGTTACGCTTTAATGATGAAAAAGGTGCTTCATTTCATTTGATAGGTTTAAGTCATTTAAAATAGAAACCACTTTAAAAAGACATACAATAAGAAGCTACAAATGAATGTGTTACTTTTACATTATGGGCTTTAACTTAAAAAAATAAAATAAAATAAAAAACTCCGGCCCACTCTTTATCCCCTCTGAACCACAATTCCCTCATTTCCATTTAATTTATCTTCTCTTCTACCTCCAAAATCCCCAATTGCATCACCTTACCCTAATACATCAAGACAATGCTTCTCAGTCGATGATGGATACCAAATAGCAGTGATGTACAATGTTCTGTCATCGCTTCGCTCAATACAAATTAAAGGTGTCACTCATGGTTCGTGGGTTGTGGGCCAAGAACTAATTTCAGACCACTTCGATGTGTCTCTAATGATGAAATGCATTAGAGTAAGAGTGCAAATTAGTTCTCTCTGAAGTTTGATCATGAGTGAGATGGCTAGGTCAGTCAGGTTGCGTCAGCACTCTTTGAGACCTTCGATGAGCTTCATTCTGAAAGGCTGTTTTTCACACTAATGGAGAAAAACAATCCTGTAAACTGTAGAGTCCAAGTTGATTTTACATTTACCAGTGGTGCCATGTGATTGGCACAATAATACTTGAAATACAGTAAAGCCGTGTTTAAACGGCTTGGCTGAGTTGGGGTTCATCTTTCTGATGCATCCGATCTGTTCCTGCAAGATTAGTAATCAGAAAGGTTCGACTCAAGGGTCTGACGCACTGCACAGGCCAATCTGCGTGCATTTTCCCAGAGAGACTCTCATACAACATTTGAGTATTGTGTTCCTCGCTCAGTCCTTCCTCATTCTCTCTCTCACTCCACCCTGTCTACCTCTTCCCCCCCCCCCCCCCCTCTCCCCTTGACTTGCATGCTCCAAGGTCACACTGCAGCATGTCTACTCTGTTGGCCCATTCAGACTGCAAATCAATGGGCTCGAGTATCAGCGAATGAGAGCAGTGAGGAGAAGGGAAGGCTGACAGGGGAGCGGATATGAGATGAGACTAGAGAAGAGGGTGGGGGAGGCAAGAAAAGGTATGAAAGCATATAAAGTCTGCAGTGTGGTAGAGTGCACAGGAGTCACGTCACCCACTGCAGTGCTGAGCAGCAAGGCTGAGACTGGCACATACAACACCCACCCACGGGTGCTTTAGACTGTCCATCTGACACACACGCACGCACGCACGAGCGAGCGAGCCGAAATGCTCTCACAGTATTCACTAATGCATAACACACTGGACGCTCACTCCCACTCAGTCTATCTTCTCTGCCAATTTTTTTTTTTCCACACTTAATGCACCATTAGCCCAACTCCCATATGTCAGCGTGTCCTTAACCCCATTACAAGGTCCTGACCCAGTCTAGGAGCTCACCTGTCACAGACACACGCCCTCAGGATGTGTCGATCAGCAGGGCAAAACAGCACTACAGCTAACTCCCCATCACAGAGTGAGGGGCTGAGGGAATACATGTCAGCTGAGTTTCCTCCACTCAGCAGAGGGAAAAAGGATAAAATAGCGAGTCAGGGGATCAGAAGTGGAGGAAGAAACCACTTAAGAGGCAGATGTCTGTGTTTCACTCAACAACTGTGTCCAATGCAAAGTCTTGGCCCATACTCTCTTCATCAGGAAAGCGTTCATGTGACTCTCTTTGTTCAGTAATTGACCTCAAGTGTTCAGCTTGTATGTATTTTTTAAGGTTACTAGTACTGTCGTTTGTTTTGTTTATTTAAATCTACAATAATAATAATCTTTTTTTGGTCACTTGGGCAGCAGAAACAAGCTGCAAACACAACATTCACATGTCATCACCTTTTAAGTTAATACGGCATACTTGCTTATTTATACATCCAGATGTAGGGCTGGGCGATAGAGAAAATCAGATATCACAACATTCGTGACCAAATACCTCTATCGATATTGCGGCGATATTCTAGGGTTGACAATTGGTGCTTTAACAAAATATCTTCACACTTAGATTTTAGATAAATAATCATCAGTAATGTGGACATAATGTCTAAGTGGGGAAAAGGCAAATAGAACAGCTAGAACAGTCTGGTAAGTTCAGAAAATGACACCACTTTACTATAATGCAGCCTTTAAAACAAGTAAAAGACAACACTTATGTCATATCACGATATTACGATATCCAAAATCTAAGACGATATCTAGTCTCATATCACGATATCGATATAATATCAATATATTGCCCAGCTCTATTCAGCAGTTGCAGAGAAACATCATTCATTTGGAGTCATGTTTCTGTCCACCTCTTTTAGCTCCGTTTTTGGTCTCTACCAACTCCTGGGGAAAATATCTGGCTCATTAACTGCTAAATACTCCACCATGTTCACTAGTGTTATAATGGAACCCACGCAACTTCTAGGCAAGACCCACCCTTCAATAGCATTCACACACTGCTATTGGCCAGGCATCCATGCTTACACAAGGTAACGTAACCCGATTTGTTCAGGTCCTATCCCCTGACCAATCGGCAATCCTAACCTTAACCACTCGAGGTCAACGCCTAACCCCAACCAATCAAGCTGCATCGTAGGGCGGGACTTGCCTAGAAGTTACGTGGGATCCATAATAACACTGTTCACCAGCTAGTCAGTAACTTTGTCTATCTACCGTTTGGTGCAGTTCATTTTTAGAACTCTTTTTTTTTTTTTTTTTTTTTTTTTCTGAAAACAGCTGCCTGCTGAAAATGACTATAAGAGCAGTGAGAGTGAACCAAAAACAAATGCAAAAAAAAAAAATTGCCCTGCAAGTTAATTGCTAATATATATTTATTATGACATTGCAATGCAAGTTAATTGCTAATATATATTTATTATTGTCGTACAAAGACCACAACCAAAATGAAATGAACCTACTAACAAGTATTGTCTGTGTTTCTATAGATGGATATATCCAATTTTGTTGTGCTGTAGAGCTGAATTGTGTTCCAGAAACTATTAAAAACGCATCAATGAGCCACACTGTTGTAGCCTGGCTCCGGCCTCCTACGTACTTCCACTCAATTTTCATTTTCCTTCAGTACGTCTCTGTACAAATGAAATGCATGAGAGTCTGGTAGGACCAGGCTAACACTGTTGCACTGGGTGATATATTCCTGAATTATCATGAACATGCGCGCGTGCGCACGCACACACACACACACACACACACACACACACACACACACACACACACACACACACACACACACACACACACACACACACACACACACACACACACACACACACACACACACACACACACACACACACTTTGACTCAATGCCACATAGGCGTACTGCTGCAGTAAATACTTAGTAGAGCAACAAATGTGTATTCCGCAGCTCAAAATAGTTCCTAACAAATGCACCATTATCTCATGTTCAAGTAACGTTTGTTAAAAACTACAGTGCCCAGCCCTTTTTTTTGTCTTGTTTTAAGAAATTAAACTTCTTGACATGTATGTCTTTATTAGATGTAAATAGCAGAGGTGTGACAATATTTCTCGTCGAGGTGAAAAGTTGTCTTGAGATATCAGTACACAAGTGCAGAATTACATTGGTACTTCTGAGGACCGATTCACATTAAATCAATCGGTGCCAAATTTTGGTACCTGCGAGCTTCTCTGTCCTCTGCATGTTTCACAGAGAGCTCAGCTCTGACACGCGCAGAGCTGCGGTGCAGACGAATGAGACTACGTCGCCTCTGCAGCTTGTTCAAGTCACAGTGAGTCACGGCAATGCCGGTAAAGCGGTCATAAATGTGGTTACAGAATTCAAAACTTCACGTAGACAGTGTTTGCTGCAATATAATATAATATAATATAATGGCAAGATTGCGGTGCAGTTAACGTTGCACTTCCGATTCCAAATGAGACAGGCCAACAGCTTTCTCTATACCCTGGTCACTGACTGACATTGGAGGGCAAGGCAACTTTATTTCTATAGTACATTTCAGTAACAAGGCAATTCAAAAAGCTTTACATTAAACATGAAAGAGCAATTAAAAACGGTCTACAAATACAAGAATAAAAGTTCCAGTTCAGTGTAAAGAAAATTAATAATTATTTGATTTAATAGGTTGTAGGGACAGGTTTGGGAAGGGAGAGGGATGATGTTCTAAATAAATAGGATAAATAGGTTTGGTATTACTTTTTACCACTGAAATATTCTTTGTTATTACAGAGGGAAAGTATCGTAAAAAGGTTTGTGTGGCAGCATTTTGGGTTCCCGGTGGAAACGCTGCAGATATTAGGTCTGAAGAGATTTTCCCGTTGGAATTTTTGTTTGGCTGTTTTAGGCATGTCACCGCATTCTCATATATCTACAGTTACTTTGGAGAGCACGTTATCATAACCAACAGAAATGATGACGTCAATTAAAGTCACTGATACTAATAATCCATTTAGATGTGTTAGCAGGTCCTTCATGCAGGATGAGGCCTTCATTCACTGCAGGTTTTTGTTGCTTCAGTAAGAACCTGTGTGAACGTTATGTCCAGTTGTCTCAAATAGTCATAAATCCTATGGCAAAATGTTGGCAACATCAGCCAGTTATATTGGTTATCTGATACAACCGTCTAATTCTCCTTTCCGCTGAGAGCTTTGCTGAAAGTTGGAGGAGAGTAGGCGGAAAATGGCCTGGCTCAAGTGTAGGATTTTCATTGACTGACTGGTTATTTAAGATGTACCAGAGCTATTTATATAGTTGCCATGGCATCCTGCTCATGGTACAAGCAGATGACGTGTGAACCGACAAAAGCACACTCCACTGATTCAATACACCTAACAGACACAGAACAGGCGACCAAAATAAATTATAGAACTTTCAGCTTCAGTTGCCTGCCTACACACACACACACACACACACACACACACACACACACACACACACACACACACACACACTTGAAAGTCCATGTGTTTGGTAAGCCTTCATCCATAGTGATGAGTGAATATCTAAGCAGTGGGCTCTGGAACCCATTAGCAAGGCAGCGTGGGAAGAAGCAGTGCACTCTGGGAGAATGCCATGTGTCTGTGTGTGGGGCTGTTGTCATGGCAACCCCTGTATCTTGTTAAATCTCTGACAAGTCTGTCTGTCTGTTTGCATGTTGGTGTTTTTGAACAAAGGGATCCTTTCACATTGACTGTACATACTAACCATCGGATTTTAATCAGAAGAGGAGAAATGTGTGTATTTGAAAGTGACCGAGACAGAAAATCTAATTATGATCAACTGGCCTGCAAAGGTAGTTGCTTTAGAGTAAATGACCTGTGGCATTTCCACATAAACAACAGTGATCCTGCTTCTACCCTGATAAAGCTTTGTTTTTCACTTCTTAAAGGGCTTTCCTTGGAAAAATGAATCATTAATAACCAATGTGGGTGAACAAATGATTATCAAGAGAAAATCAAGGAACAAGAAAGCCAGCACGGTACCGCCCACACTGTATGACTCATGATCTCTGTGATATGATGAGCGCTCATCACCAGGGATATCATCAATACTTGATAGAAAAATTAATGCTTCTGCAAGTGAAAATACATTTTACAGTGTGCATGTTTCAACTATGTAGTGGCAGAAACATGATCCAAGAAGCAGCCAGATCAAACAGATGGCATGTTAGATAGTAACACACTGGTCAAAAATAGTTTTGTCAGGAAGAAAACTGAAGGTGATAATTGTTGTTTTAGAAAAGGAAGCTACAAAAGGATGTGAAGTTCCCTGGCAGTCTGGGCTTTAGTAAGAGAAGAGGTGCCAAGTGGAGGCGTTATAAAATTCACTTCTCACTTAAAGTAATGATGTAATAGTGATAATCCGTTTTTCTTTTTTCTCTTAGATTCCACCTTTTTCCCCGGTCGCTGCGCAGAGATCTTTGCCCGTGGAAAGAGCGTAGGGCGTCTCGGGGTCCTCCACCCGGATGTCATCAACCGCTTTGAGCTGACCATGCCCTGCTCGGCCCTGGAGATGGACATCGAGCCCTTCCTGTGATTTCACCTTCCTAAACTCCTACTCAAAAATACAAAGAAGTCAGACAAAAACAGGAAGCAATGAGATTCATGAGGAAAATATGAGGCTAGAAATTTATCAAAAAGATAACCGGTGTTTGGCTTTTGTGGTTGAAGTGTGCTGCAGATTATCTGTCAGCTGCTGCATTAGGGAACTAAAGGATACAGAATATGTGCAGCATCATTATGTGCTGCCATTGTGTTTTATATATTATAAACAAGGCTGCAGAAGAATGGAAAACTTAACGAGACTATTGTGTTTTTGATGTGAATGGTGTGCGTCTGTGTGTAGGCTCGTGCATGCATGCCTGGTTTTAATTTAGGTTACTTGTGCTTTGGGGTTAGTGCATGGTAATTCAACATAGTGACTCCTTACCTGTTGCTTTGTTGCATTGGTTCTTCCAGTGGCCCCACTGCAGAAACCACCCTCACACATGACGTCCCCATGCAGGAAGTCATCGAGCACAAGTTCCCCACACAAGACGAATCCTTGCAGGCCCCGTCATCCCGTCCAACTTCCACAAAAACCACGTTTGGTGACGTGAGCACGGCAGCCGGCCTTAAATCGCTCAATGATTTTCTGGCAGACAAAAGCTACATAGAGGGCTTTGCGGCGTCCCAGGCTGACATGGCAATGTTTGACGCCATCCCCTCTGCGCCCTGCTCGACCTTCTGTCACCTCATGCGCTGGTATAACCACATCAAGTCTTTTCAGAGGGAAAGAGCCAGCCTCCCGTCAGCTAAGAGTCAGTTTGTCCTCCCAGCTACGACAAGCGACGCCAGCGACGACGACATTGACCTATTTGGCTCGGACGACGAGGCCGAGAGCGCCGAGGCGGATAGAATCAAGGAGCAGCGCCTCGCTGAATACGCTGCCAAGAAGTCCAAGAAGCCAGCTCTCGTCGCCAAGTCCTCCATCCTGCTCGACGTCAAACCCTGGGACGACGAGACGAACATGGCCGAGCTGGAGCAGTGCGTCCGCAGCGTCAGCATGGACGGGCTGCTGTGGGGGCAGTCCAAGCTGGTCCCAGTGGGCTACGGCATCAAGAAGCTCCAGATAGGATGCGTGGTGGAGGATGAGAAAGTGGGCACCGATCTGCTGGAGGAAGCCATCACCGCCTTCGAGGATTATGTTCAGTCTGTAGATGTGGCTGCCTTCAACAAGATCTGAATCATACCGGCAGTATAAAATCACTGATGGTACCATCTCATGTTTTCTGGTGTTTATAGGTGATGTAATATGAAACACAATATTCAACTACTATTCCAACGTCCATGTAATAAAATAATGAAAGCTCAGGTCCTTCATTTGAAAATACTGTTTATCCTTTGATACAAGTACAACATATGCTTGCCTTCAAACATCAAATAAATCCTTTATAACTTCCGACTTTCTAGCTTTGAATCTTTTTTGTAGTGCACGTTTTTACAGGCCCAGGTTCTTTACATAGACTTCCACTGATTGTTGATGTTCACTGTCAATTCAAGGAGAAATTGTTGCAGCCGATATGAAACTGAGCTGTGCCGGATAACAAGCTGTCTTGTAAATTAAGTCTGACAGGTGCTCCAGCATTCCTTCAAACTCTCCTGTAGCAAAGGGAGGTTAACTCTTTCATTACTACACTGCTCCTGAACATACAATAACCAGGCCCATATGGTGTAGCAGATGGCCTGTTCTAACCTGCCAAGTAATAAGACTGGGGGGTGGGGGGGAGAAGACGGGTGCCGTTGAAATGAATTTGCCAAGTTTCAGTTAGACTGGTTTTGACAGGATTATCCTGACTGATATGTGCATGTCTGGCTCAAGGCGGGGTAACAGGGAACTTGGAGTGTGGACATTTTTTTGCTATTTGTTGCTTCTGTAATACACAACGCCCCAATAACTGTTACAGCCTTGACTACACAATTCAAATAATGATCAAACTGGGAAGTCATAAAAACGACATTGCTATGTGAGCAAAATATTTATTTGCTTTCAGCTCAGTTACAAGTACACTTGTGAATTATTCCCAGCTGAAGCTCATTGTATAAGAGTTAAAAGGTAATTTGATACACATTGAAATAAATATGAGGTACATTGTTATAATACAGCAGTCTTGTGTTAATAGGTCACAGTAGTCCCAGTAGAATGAATACTTTATTGACCAATATAGAATTGACAAGTCCAACAGCCGTGTATGTGGAAAACTTATACGGCACTTCAATCTCTCTTCTCCTCCTGGCACTGTTGTCATTTTTTGCCACTCTGTACCACAAATACAACACCTGCAGGCTCAGTGTTTTCATAACCCACCGAGTTCCCACTAATGCTAAAACTCCCACAACGAAGCGGGCAGCACCTAGTGCCAGTGCATGTGCTGTCAGTGTGGGTAGGGGTACAGGTAGCAACCCCTGGGGCTCAAAGGTCTGCCCTAGCTGCTCATTCACCCAGTATCCCACAGAGCACCCAGCCCCTACTCCTAGAATGGTGGTGGTATCCCCCCGTGTGGTGCTGTAATGGTCCAGCTCAGGGTATGTGTAGCTGAGGAAGAGGGGCAGTGTCAATGCCGCGATTGGGGAGATGTGGCTGGTGAGCTGGAAACGGTCAAAGGTTTCCCAATATGGGTAGGTGAGGAACATGATGATAGCTGAGATTAAAGCACCACAGATCACATCCTGAAAGCAGAATAATGATAATATTTTACCAGGAGCGCTTTAAGCAATAGGTCAAAATACACGTGAGTTAAACAACTGGATCAATTACCACTCATACATGTGTTATTTAGCTTCAGAGATGCTGGTAGGTGGATTTTGGTACCTTCGGACAGAGCCAGGCTGGCTCTTCCCCTGTTTACAGTCTTTGTGCTAAGCTACGCTATCTGGCTGCTGGCTTTAGCCTCGTGTTAACCGACAGATTTAAGAGTGGTATTAAACTTCTCATCTGACTCACAGCAAGAAAGTGAATAAGCAGATTTCCCAAAATATCACACTATTTTGTATATTTAGAAAAAAAAAAAAATCTTTCAATTATGAGGTTGCCCTGATAAATGTGTACTTAAACATAACTGATTTAATAACATAACTTCACATTATGGCATCAAGATTTATACATGAAATAAAGGAACATTGTGTCACACAGTGCCTGCTGAATTAAGAGTATTGGTTCAAAGCCTAAGCCAGACACATGAATTATGAAACCTGAGTTGAGCTTGAATGTTATATATATATATATATATATATATATATATATATATATATAAATATATATATATATATATATATATATATATATATATATATATATATATAATATAATATATATATATATATATATATATATATATATATATATATATATATATATATATATATATATATATATATATATATATATATATACACACACACACATATATATATATATATACACACACACTGAGGAAAATAAGTATTTGAACACCCTGCTATTTTGCAGGTTCTCCCACTTTGAAATCATGGAGGGGTCTGAAATTGTCATCGTAGGTGGATGTCCACTGTGAGAGACATAATCTAAAAAAAAAAAATCCAGAAATCACAATGTATGATTTTTTTTAACTATTTATTTGTATGATACAGCTGCAAATAAGTATTTGAACACCTGAGAAAATCAATGTTAATATTTGGTACAGTAGCCTTTGTTTGCAATTACAGAGGTCAAACGTTTCCTGTAGTTTTTTACCAGGTTTGCACACACTGCAGGAGGGAGTTTGGCCCACTCCTCCACACAGATCTTCTCTAGATCAGTCAGGTTTCTGGGCTGTCGCTGAGAAACACGGAGTTTGAGCTCCCTCCAAAGATTCTCTATTGGGTTTAGGTCTGGAGACTGGCTAGGCCACGCCAGAACCTTGATATGCTTCTTACAGAGCCACTCCTTGGTTATCCTGGCTGTGTGCTTCGGGTCATTGTCATGTTGGAAGACCCAGCCTCGACCCATCTTCAATGCTCTAACTGAGGGAAGGAGGTTGTTCCCCAAAATCTCGCAATACATGGCCCCGGTCATCCTCTCCTTAATACAGTGCAGTTGCCCTGTCCCATGTGCAGAAAAAACACCCCCAAAGCATGATGCTACCACCCCCATGCTTCACAGTAGGGATGGTGTTCTTGGGATGGTACTCATCATTCTTCTTCCTCCAAACACGGTTAGTGGAATTATGACCAAAAAGTTCTGTTTTGGTCTCATCTGACCACATGACTTTCTCCCATGACTCCTCTGGATCATCCAAATGGTCATTGGCAAACTTAAGACGGGCCTTGACATGTGCTGGTTTAAGCAGGGGAACCTTCCGTGCCATGCATGATTTCAAACTTAGTGTATTACCAACAGTAACCTTGGAAACGGTGGTCCCAGCTCTTTTCAGGTCATTGACCAGCTCCTCCCGTGTAGTCCTGGGCTGATTTCTCACCTTTCTTAGGATCATTGAGACCCCACGAGGTGAGATCTTGCATGGAGCCCCAGTCCGAGGGAGATTGACAGTCATGTTTAGCTTCTTCCATTTTCTAATGATTGCTCCAACAGTGGACCTTTTTTCACCAAGCTGCTTGGCAATTTCCCCGTAGCCCTTTCCAGCCTTGTGGAGGTGTACGATTTTGAATCTAGTGTCTTTGGACAGCTCTTTGGTCTTGGCCATGTTAGTAGTTGGATTCTTACTGATTGTATGGGGTGGACATGTGTCTTTATGCAGCTAACGACCTCAAACAAGTACATCTAATTTAGGATAATAAATGGAGTGGAGGTGGACATTTTAAAGGCAGACTAACAGGTCTTTGAGGGTCAGAATTCTAGCTGATAGACAGGTGTTCAAATACTTATTTGCAGCTGTATCATACAAATAAATAGTTAAAAAATCATACATTGTGATTTCTGGATTTTTGTTTTTAGATTATGTCTCTCACAGTGGACATGCACCTACGATGACAATTTCAGACCCCTCCATGATTTCCAAGTGGGAGAACTTGCAAAATAGCAGGGTGTTCAAATACTTATTTTCCTCAAAACACACACACACACACACACACACACACACACACACACACACACACACACACACACACACACACACACACACACACACACACACACACACACACACACACACACACACACACACACACACACACACACACACACACACACACACACACACACACACACACACACACACACGTATATGTGTGTAAGGACTAGCATACCAGCACACATACATGTATATGTGTATATGTGTGTGTGTGTGTGTGTGTGTGTGTGTGTGTGTGTGTGTGTGTGTGTGTGTGTGTGTGTGTGTGTGTGTGTGTGTGTGTAAGGACTAGCATACCAAAACTGAGTGCATGCCTGTGTAGAGGCGGCTCAGACACACCAACGACGACAGCGTCAGTGCGATCAGCAAACCCACCTCGAACTGAAACTGTGACACAGAAACACACAAGATGTTAAGATCACAAACCATCACAACGTCTGGTATGAAGCCACCTTACACACACAAACAAAACACAAAACACCACTCCCTGATTAGGATGATACAATCTGTGAAAGTAGAATGGTATGTGTCACGTCCCTTAAATTGCTAACATTCCTCTGTGAATACACATTTGTCATTTTTCTTTAACCTTCTTCCTCTTTTTCCTGTAAGTTTGTGATCAAATCATCCATTCGTCATCCTCTTAATGGCGACGTGTAAGTCCTCTCTCTGCCACTCTGTCCATTCTGCCGGGTTGACGTACTGCCCGTCATCAAGTCACTGCTCCTTTATTCCGCTACTGTCTCTCCATCCTTTCTCCCCTCCTTCCTTTACCTACGGCGGCAGGTTTTGTTCTCCCCTCCATTTCAATAACAGTGAGAAGAGAGGCCTTGTGTATTCATTCACCTCCTCCACCCTCCCCTCCTGTGCCCCCCTCCTCTCTGCCTTTTTTTCCCCTTCTGTCTTTTCCTGTCTTTTGCAGCTGGAAGCCTATTCACTGGTAGTTCATGAAGAGAGGTTTTTTTGAATGGCCACAAAGGATGCCGGGGACAGGAGGGGGTCACTCTGTGATTGACTGTCGTGACCTCCGACCTGCGCCGGGAACCGGGTGAGCTGCCCCGAGGCCTTGTGGCTTCAGGAGCCTCTGCAATAGCCCACTACTCATCTATAGCAATGCATGTTTTTTTCCTTTCAGGGGAATCCTTGAGGAATTTCAAGTCACAGTTAAGTGTTCTACTGTACATAGGGTGTCTGGGGGTTGAAGAGATGATCTCTCAGACCTTGAGAACGGCACTGCAAGAAACTTGAGGCAAATAGCTGAAATGATGTGACCATAAATCAAGCTGACAGCTGCCGAGGCTGTAAACTACTCACTGAAGGATTCAGCATTCGCTCAATTCTTCATTAAAACACAGTGCTTTATAAAGACAGCCTATGATTGAGCCACTGAGTGTTTTATTGACTTGGCAGTCGAGTGGAAGAGATAAAGAGGGGAAGAGTCAGGAGGAGGAGGAGGAGGAGGAGGAGGCGACGTGGACTGACAGTCATTGACTCAGTCGAGTCCATCAGGAGACCAAACAGCGGCTCGACGGGTGTGGCTGACGGTGACTGATGGTGACTGCTGGCCCCGCCCCTCCCTGCCCATTGTCCAACAGCTCAGTCAGGACTCGGTGATGGACAGCGGGGCCACTCCCTTCATCCCACTCAGATACCAGTCAGCTGGCTGCCATCCACAGGCTCCCACTGCCTCAAACTGTTCATATGGATTGACTGATTAAACACTGACTGGTGCCTCGGCTAATTTTAAAAAGGATTGCATAATTTGCAATGGCATTTTAATAGCACTGTTAATGAGATACCTATCGTCATAACTACAGGTCAACATCCACTTATCTTATGTTTCATAGCTCTAATGGGGTTTAAGTACATCATTTGCTGTCAGCAATGGCGGTATTATCTTTTTTATAGGGATGAGTCAGGTAACCATCGACTATCACAGTTTCAGTAATAATATCACAGCTGCCAATTAAGAAACAATGTACTGTAATTGTTATCGCCATCTCTAAATATCAGAGTGATGTTGTAGCTTGTTGAAGTTGCTCATATACCATCTAACTGGGTTATTATTGATTAAAATCCTGACACATATCATGGGGCAATAATGGTATTGTGTTTCCACAATCATGGTAGAGATTATGTATTTAGATTTTGAAAGTAAGACAAAATGAACAAATCATTTAAGAATTTGAGCAGGAAAATTAATTTTTGACTTTTGGCAAGAGTGTGTGTGTAACAGTGTGTGACCTGTTATGGACCCGAGCCAGCTCCATTTGCTGAGAAAGAGTGCGAGATGCGGATGAAAGCATCTCACAGACAATAATACAATACACTACATTATTAAGCAATTTCATATTTGTGACTAAGTGCTGTAGCTCACAACTGCCAAGGGTACTTTTGTGCCGGTTTACTGCATGTAATCATCGCTTACAGTGACGCTCACCTGTATCCTGGACGGAGCGCTTAGTAAAACGGTGAAGGAGATGGCGGTGGCGGCCATGGCATGGGTGGAGGGCAGCCCGTATTCGGCATCAACACGTGTCTCCAGCTTGACCACGGGGGGTGAGAGAGGGCGAGGCAGCTTCAGCGTATCTTTCATCACCTGGCCGATGTACATCACCAACTGTGAGAGGAAGCAGGGGTCCCACCAAATATATTTAATTATAGTCTGATATTTATTTTTATTTTTTTATGTTTTATCAATGTCAACATATCATTTTTAGAATATTCAACATTTTTGATCAAATTTCACACTTGTTTACATGAATTCTGTCGAAATAAATGTTTAAATAAAGTGTGACACAATCTTGCTCTTTGAAGTGCCTATTAGAACCAATATGGTATATTTCTGTTGCAACATTAACGTATTTAAAGAATGCAGAGAATTTAAAATGGTATTGTTGGCTTCATCATCAATACCTGAAATGAATAAGTCTACAGCATCATCACAATTAAATAGCCAAAATGACTACAGAAGAATGCTGCAGTGTGCTGACTACAAAATCTGAAATTAGAGATGGAGGAAGATGAAAATAAAGTAATGAGTAGAGGAAGCAAAATCCTGATCAGGATATGCTCTAAAACTAACCACACAGTCTTATAAATAAGTAATCACCATTCCTACACCACAAAAGAAAAAGAACTGCACAAGAGTGGAGACCCACCCTGGTATGAAGTGCATATGCTGCAGTCGTACAGAAACAAAATCTATTGTGAGGAACTGAGAGTTGAAGAAAGGGTTTGCTGACACAGCGTCTTCAGCTGGCGGGGTCAGACAGAGAGCTCTTGACAGAATGACAAGGTGTTTGTGTGTAGTGGTGGTGTATACAGTAGGTATTGGTGTGTGTGTGTGTGTGTGTCCTGCCAATTGTGCTGCCTATTCTTTCATGAGATCCCCAGCGGCCCTCGGAGGGGCAGCCTGCTCCAGCTCCAGGTTTATTTAAAGCTTTGCCTTGTATATTTAATGAATGGCTGTCTAAGTGAGGAGCAGGGAGGCAGCACACAGAGAGCGAGCAGGATACTTATGTGTGTGTTTAAGGGAGAGAATAGAGAGGTTGTTATTACCATCTCTACTGACACTGTAATCAGGAAATGCTTGTTGTTACCATGGCAAATCAGATATTAAAGTACGTTTGCTGATCGCTGTTAGTGCAGCAACTTGAAGACATATAAGGCACACAGATAGAGAGGGGCAGACAGTGACAGAGGAAGAGATGAAGTACACAAAATGGCCCAAATTATATGAACACCAGAACAGCTTTTTTTAAACGGATTATTACATTGTCAGTTTTTCCCGGCATTGAGGAATTTTTGCCCCCCCCCCCAAAGAGGTTTTAACCAGCACCAAAGGAAAATCACCAGCACCAAAATGATAAGAATTGTGAGAAAAAAAAAATAGTAATTCAAATCCTCTTTGAGCACTTATCTCAGTTTTGCCGTCCAGAGTCTGGCTGTGTCAGACTCTCCCAGTGATTTGAACGGTGGTATTTAAATATTAATATTATTTTTTTTAAAAGCAGTTTTGTTGATTGGGGTTGTACTTACTTAAGCGTAATCAACATTTTTGTTTATCAAATTGTCAAAAATAACAGGCAAATGCATGTAGATTTCTGTCAAATAAGGTAACACAGACTTTTACTGTACGCTGACCGATCATGCTTACTGTTGTGCGTAGCTGACTCAACACTAGGCAACTCACACCAAAACAATCTACATTGATAAATAGCACTGCGGTAAGAGGACAAATATGTATTTTTGATTTTCGGGTGAACTGTCCCTTTAAGGTGCAAAAGTATATGTATGTCCACATACTTTTATAGGTTAAGAGACAGTATGCTAAATAAACATAAATAAAAGGAGAGAACGAGATTAATCCTTACAACAAGTGTCTTGGTCTTTCCAAAAGCTAAATCGTTTTTCATCTATCCTGCTCCACTGGTACTGCATGAATATAAAGTTTATTATTCCAATATTTGCATCTACCTACACTGTAGCCGACCTACACACATGCATCCAGCCAGAATAATTGGCACCATGAAGTGGACAATAAACAGAGGACATACAATGGTGAACTCATGTAGCACGTCTGACCCCATCCATTCACCATGACTGTATTCATCCACTGACTGTGCTCCCCCCTCTGCCTTCACACAATGAATCTGCCTAACAGTTCAAGTGCTTGCATGATACGATACCCTCGTCCCACCCCCTGCACACCATCACCACAAACATTATATTCAACTGCCTCATGAGCCAGTGTCTCATTGGTGTCTTTGTACAAGTCACATCAAAAGGACTGACCCAGAGACGGCCTGGTCAGATTAAGGGAAGAGTTAAAGACAGGTCAAGACACACACACAGACAGATAGTTGTGCTTGGGTGTGTTTTCTTGTGAATAAGTGTATTGATTGAGGCCAGTGCAGCTTTGGACTTTGATCTGTCAACATCAGAGAGAGAGAGAGAGAGAGAGAGAGAGAGAGAGAGAGAGAGAGAGAGAGAGAGAGAGAGAGAGAGAGAGAGAGAGAGAGAGAGAGAGAGTGTAGGGAAGAGGGGCTACAGGTCACTGTTTGTATGGAGAAAACACACACTATGTTTGTTTTGCCCCACAGCGACATGATAAATAGGTTACTAATTGCTAATAATTGTTACTACTGATTTGGTTACTAGTTCATATTTTTGTGATGCGTAACAGCCCAATGGCCACCAATGTAATTGAAAATTAAGTTATGCTGATAACATAGATTTTGGAAAGCTACTCCCCAACACTGATGGTGAAAATAAATTAAACTTTTACGGTCAATTCTCAGTGACATCCAAATGATCTGTGCACACAAAACAGTAACATATCTGAGAATACTAGAATAGTTTTTAACTGTAAAGCCACTGGAAGTTTAACTTTAATAACTGTAGAACTCATAACATAATAGATAGCAAAACTCAGGAAACTCCAAGGCACTCTCTTTAGAAGAATTAAAAAGCCTTTATTGTTATGGCTTGGTCATCTCAACCATAACAGAGGTCCATTTGTGCAATAGGTATTTTGGAAATAATGCTGCTGCCTGCTCTCTTGAACCAAGAAGTATTTTCTGCAGATATGTAAGAGTTCCTCCATATTTTGACTGTGGAGCCAATATGCCAAATCCCCATAGCATGGTTCCTTCAATTTACTGAGATAGCCTTAATGAGGCAGGACAATTTCTTCTGGGTCCAGTTTTAAAGTTGTGCTCAGCCTTCACTGGACTGCTCATTGACTTACAAGTCTCTTGTGTTCTTGAAACTTGCATATATTTCTTAGAATATTGCTTTTGCAGAGTTTTTTACATTTTTTGTTTTGCTGAGTGGGCATTCACTTCTCCATTAATACAAACAAAAAATAATTAATTTACAGCAAATGGTTTTCAAGCACTCTGAATGTGTAGAACCAGGGCTGGATGACATCTGGCATACCGGGCATTTTCCCGGTGGGCCGACGCACTTTTGAGCCGAATCGTCGATATAATTTAGAGGCCTTTTTTTTCCTCTTTGGTTGCGCCGGCCCATAAAAAACTGACAGCGGCCCATTGGTTAATTGTCTTTATTGGCACTGGCCTGACCCAATCAAATCCAGGATTGGATTCCCCACTCCCGGCCCTGAGACACGAGCTATAGTAGTTATGCTGGAAGTTTAGCATCCACGTTAAAATGGACAAACGACTACCAAAGCGCGAGGGAGGTACAGAGAAATTACAGGAGAAAAAGATTAAGAATCTACAGGCAGATGCCTCAAAATGTGTCAACATTTCTGACATGTTTGGGACTATAGTAGCTGCTTTAACATCAGCATTACCTGAAGTAGAGGAAGGAGGAGAGGTGGCTGGCTATTCAGAGAAGCAGAAACAACATCATGACAGGGAAGAAGCCGAGGAGGAGGAGAGTGACCATGACAGGGCCATGGGAGCGAGTGAGGAAAAGATGGAAGAGAGAGTAGTTGGGGACGTGGTAAGGAGTAGGCACATCATTAACAGGGACTCTCAGGAAGGGAGGGAGGCTGTGTGTGTGTGTGTGTGTGTGTGGGCTTGTTTAACTATATTCGTGGGGCCAAAATGCTGGAGGGTTAAGACTTGGTTGTAGGATTAGGGATAGAATTAGGTTATGGTTAGGGTGAGGGTAAGGGTTAAGGTTAGGCATTTAGTTGTGATGGTTAAGGTAAGGGGCTAGGGAATGCATTAGGTCAATAACGGGTCCCCACAAAGCGCTCCATGTGCGCCTCACGTCATAACGACAACAAGCAGTTTGGCTGTAACATTAAAGTTAGTGGCTGTCAGGTAACTTAACTGTTTAAGCTTACATTAAAAATGCTAGCGGTTGGCCTGTTGGGTAGCTGAAAAGTCTATGTGATCTATAAAATCAGTGTTTATACAAGCATCAGTGTTCCTTGAATTGCTTAATTAGCTTCTCTTGTATTGGTGCTCTTTTCCAGGGCATATACTACTCTCAGCTTTTTTGTAACTTTTGGGAAGGGTTATGGTATTTAGCAGACACTTTGTCCAAAGCGACAAAATATGAATCTTACAATAGTTCAAATTAATAATTATTATTATGCTTATATATATATATATATATATATATATATATATATATATATATATATATATATATATATATATATATATATATATATATATATATATATATATATATGCAAAATAATAATAATAATAATAATAATAATAATAATAACAACAACAACAACAACAACAACAACAACAACAACAATAATGGTAATACAATATCAATAATAAAAAAAAAAATAACCAAATACCATAAATATACAAATCATAAATCTAAGAATGAATTCATTATTTAAGTGTAAGATCAACAGATAAGTCTTGAGACCCCTCTTGAAGGATCCAAAACTATTACATGAACACAGAACACTAGGCAACTCATATCATAGAATGCACGCATATTTTAAGAGGACTGGCAGGGAATGTGTCTGACCAATCACGGTGGGTGTGGGCCGCCTGGGCCAAAAATGCCAGGGCCGATTTTTTGTCCCAGTCCAGCCCTGTGTAGAACAACAAGTCTACTGTCATAGTACATTTCCTTTTACCACTGCAGGGCCTTTTCAAAACGTACCTGTTTGGAACAGGACGATTACTTGGCCTCTGGTATTGCTGCTTGCAGCTTTCTTGAGAACCGCTCATCCAAAGAACTTCACACTCAACACTGTGCTTCCTTGGGCCCTGAGCATTACACTTGCCATGATGTAGTTGCATCCCCTAGCAATGCTAGAGTATATGGGTGATTTGCTACCAGGATATTCCCAGGAACAAATGTTCATTCCAAAAGTTACATCGCTGATGCTTGAAATGTTTTAGTTTGCTACAATGTAACATCTCTGGCTAGTCTTTCCTCATTTGTTCTTGAATGTACTGTAGCAAGCGCCATTAACACTGTACTAATATAATCTTTAGCTGGCTTGTTAATCATTTTTGTCAATGGTTATTTTTTGTCATGGTTATTTTCAAGCACTTTGTGGCAGAAAAATGTAGTTATTAAGCCACATCGACCACTGTTTCCTTGTAGTGATGAAAGGACAGGATCCCACTGTCAGTGTCTTAATTCACAGAAGGACAAATTCTGATGTCCAGCCTTTATCACTGATGGCTGATCCAGGACTAAGGCCATATAGCTGAAAAGTTTTTGTCTCCTGGAAACAGAATGAGCTTGGTCATTGAATGTGACCATCATCTGCCATCATTAGAAAAAAAATAAAAAATAAAAAAAAAACTTAACATGCAGTTCCTTTCTAAACATTATCCACATCATAGGGCATGCCCTCTATGTACAACTTGAGCTTTTTGATATTCCAAATAGCACAGTAGGTTCATGATTTGCATACCACTATGCTACAATAATACCACACAACACGGCAATGTAATTCATGACCATATGGTTAATGACAGTTAGTGTTTTCTAAGTCAACCAAAGGCACCCTGCAAGTAAGGCAACAGAGAATAGTGAAGGACACACAAGGTGTCTGAGTGTGTGTGTGTGTGTGTGTGTGTGTGTGTGTGTGTGTGTGTGTTTGTCAGTCAGTCATGGACCTGTAATGTGTTTGCTCATGCATACAAGTTTCATTTGCATGGATGCACTTCAAACATTGCCATGAGTTGCTAGTTTTGAGTGTGAGACAGAGACAGAGGAGAGAGAGAAAGAGAGAAAGAGAGAGAGAGAGAGAGAGAGAGAGAGAGAGAGAGAGAGAGAGAGAGAGAGAGAGAGAGAGAGAGTGTGCAGCCCTACATGAGCCTTAGATAACTCCACCAGCACAATGGCAGGGTGCTGTTAAATTTAGGAGTGCCGGGTGATGCGCCCTGAGGGCTGACAGACCAAATGTTTGGTCCAGAGAGAGAAAGCTCAGCACGCTGATGAGGCCAATAAAACACTCTGCTGGTAGACTAGGGGAAGGAGAACACAGAGAAAAGCTAGTAATGTCTAACTAGAGGGAGGGCAATAAGTGTCTTTAGCAAGCGAGGCGGGGAGTGTGAGCATCTGTGTGTGTTGGTGTTTATGTGAGTTTAGAAGGAGTTCACACAAGGGCCTGGTGAAGCCAGGATGCCAGAAGAATAGTGTCTCTTCCCCTGGGGGCCAAACAAGGGGTTCAGACACAGGGCACCCACCAAGCGCTCGGGGCGGGGACACAAAGGGCACAAAAACACACTGCCCATCTCACACAGTGCGGGAGTGAGGGTGTATGGCTGACTGTGTGTCTATAGAAGTGTCAAATACACTCCTTCTGGCAGGCCCGGTTCTAGGCAGGGAATGCTCTGTCTGCCCCACAAACACCAGTACCCTCCCTTCTGGGATTACATTTGGCATTGTTTAGGCTCTCTTGTTGTAATGTGCTGGATTCTGTCAGAATAAACATCTAAAAGGGGAGATCCTAGCAGTCTTTTTCCACTAATGTGTCCCCACATGTAGCCTCTCACCATGTCAGGCCTGGGGATATATGAACATGGTGGTGTCAGAGACAGGTCACTGAAAGGGGGAGAAGGATGAAAGGAGGTTGAAAGGAGAAAGGAGTGAGATGAAGAGCAGAGAGAAAAGAGAGGTGGCTTTGTGGAACAAACCAACATCAGACTGAAGAATAAGGAGACTGAAGTAAACACACATTTTCTCTCTAGCTGTGACTTACACACCACATGTTGACCAGGCGTCGGCACAGGAATGGGTCCAGGCTCCAGTGTATGCAGGGAAGACAGGTGATGTAGAAGATTTCATGCCCCAGGCCTGCAGAGAACAGGAAGAGGAAGTGCAAAAGCCAGTTCCTCACTTCATACTGAGGCCTGCTGCAGCCCTGCAGGGAATAAACACAGATGAACACAAAATATGATAGGGCCAGGTGCCTAAAGATGGCTCCTGGAACGGTACCTCATCAGATTACATCTATCTGCCACACCTGTCACCTTTTTCACAGTTTCTTTACATTTCATCATTTATACCAGCCAGCAGGTCAAAATGTATTGAATTTCTCTATTCAAGTGGTTGAAGTAGCACATGAACAAATACCAAGCCAAATTTAGTATTGCACTTCCACGAGTTAGGGGACTCCCAAGAGACAAATTAGAAAAAGAGTGGCCCAATCTCGTTGCAGCAGAGGCAGAGACGTTAGTTTCTATGCATTAAGTTCCAAAAATTCTGGATCCTACATTTCCCATAATTCAACGGATTGACATCTTCCATTGATGCCCCTGCCTCACAAATGCCCACTTCTTTTTAACCTTGCACCTCCGGTTTGTAAAGCAGACATTCTGTAGTTACAAGCCCAACCTAAGATAACCCTGATGACATCATTATGACATCATCAGGGTTCACAAAGCTCTTCCAGAGCCATAAAAGACATTATACAACAGTTCGTACAGGCTAAGTAATCCTCATAATGAGTAAACTGCAGTGCCCATAAGACTTTAAAACGTATCCATCTAAATAATGTCATAGTTTCTACATGTATATTTGCTTAACTTACACCATTTAGATTAGCTTTTTGTTTGTAATATACAGGATTATTTTTGCAGCTATTGGAACTTCTTAGTATTGCAAGTATTGTAAGAAATAAATAGCTTATTGCTGGTCACCTATGGAGAAAGAACAACAGTGGCGAAAAGTAATTTTTTAAACTCAAACAGGGTTAGCAGTGTTTTTTAAATGTCTCCGTTTTAAGGGCTCTGAAACAGCGGAATAGAGTAGACGCCAGGCGTAAATATACCAAAACATATGCATTTTTAAACAAAAAAGCCTATTAGTGTGGATGTAGTATGCTGCCGAGGCTACAGAAGAAGAATATACACATTCCACACAGCTGAGGATCTTGTGGCTGAGGGAGACACCCAGACAAACGAGAAAAGCCAGTCAGTTTATTAGGCCATGTTATTTACACTGTAAACCTGGGGTGTGTTTTAACTCTTCTTAGGTTTCAAGAATTCCATGTAAATCAAAGCTATATTACCACAAGTTTGTCCATTTATTCCTTTTAAATTAATCTCACACGCCGTGGGTATCAAATGCAAATACCCTATAGACTTACAGCAATAGCATTTTGGTTTCCATTTAGAATTAAAATTACGTTTTAGGTTTCAATGCATTTAGGCCTATATGAGAATACCACATTTTCGCAGTAGTCGACTTACAGCAACAGCACATACATTATCCTTGTAGTTTGAATTATTATCCTGGTGGTCCCATCTTCCCTTCAGCTGTCCACGTGGTACATCGGCGTGGACCGAGGTTCCACTCGGAGCGCTCAACCTCACTCGGCTGTGACGCGCGGCTTCGACCAGGAAGAGTCCGCAGCGTCTCTGGAACCGGGCCACGAGCTCAGAGTCATGGAGGTAAGTCAGGAGCTTCGACATGTCAGGTGAAAGAGACAGAAGTGCAGGAACAGGATGTCGTGGATATTCTGGGCAGAAGAAGTAATGGAAGGTGATATATGCTTAGGCAGGGCGCAGCTGGCTCCGTACAGGTGCGGCTGCTGTGCGCCACAGGTGTGCGCAGGGGGGCGGGGCTAGACCGAGGTTGTCTTGAGTAGTAGTAAGTTTGTCTGACTATACTGGGATGGTTCAGCTGTAATCACAAAGTATTTACAGCGAGCGGAAGTAAGATTTATTGTAGCCTGTATCCAATGTGTCAGGTCAATCTTTACATTGCCGAGAAGAACTATAGGCCTAAGCAATGCAGCTATAAAGTTAGGGATATAAGTAAGAAGGCAGCTCAGTGGTCCAAAACAAGGCTGCTGTGGGATTCAATTATATTGTTTGAGTTATGACATAGAAATATTGATAACTGACCATATACAGCCAAAGTAGATAGCCTAGTTAAAGTGACTATATGTAACTTTTAGATGTTTCTGAAACTGTGTAATGTTCCATCTGATAATCATAAATAACCTGTAACAGCAAACAACATTAACAGTGACAAGAACGCTATTTGTAGGCTATATAGTTTTTATTAATGTCTTTGCCCGGTCCGATTTTTCCCACAAAGTCACAAAATGATTTAGGGCAGGTAGACAGCG
This sequence comes from Zingel zingel, assembly GCA_023566125.1. Taxonomy (NCBI): domain Eukaryota; kingdom Metazoa; phylum Chordata; class Actinopteri; order Perciformes; family Percidae; genus Zingel; species Zingel zingel. The sequence continues at coordinate 32,985,434 of CM042316.1, read as the reverse complement.
CTACAGAGCACACATTCTGAAAGGTCTCAGATTTCCTTGTAACACCGGAAAAGCCTGTGTTAGTGTATCCAGCCAGGTAAAAGGTAACAGGAAATTTCTTTATATAGGCCTAATTGTATTTTAATTTTATTTTAGAAGTTATCTGTTGTAGTTATGGTTGATACTGGGGCAGGGCCATCACAGGAAAGAAGGAAATTAAATGAAGAACAACTAAAAGCTTAAAGGACAAGTGAAAGACAACGTGTAAAAACCTGAGTCGGGCTTTCAACTGATGGAGACAATAATAATCAACCTTGAATTGCCCCTCAGGTATGTAATATGTTAATATCATTCATAAAATAACTTTAGATTGCGCAATGTGGTTGACTTTTTATTCCTTTCAGCCCATGTTTGTGTTGGCCTACTATTTTCTTTTCCCTTGTCCCCCTGTAGTTGTGTAAAGCATCCTTAGGTTTCATGAAATGTGCTATATAAATCTAAGTTATTACTTCGTTGGTTGCTACAACAATCTCTTAATGCTTTGGCTCGTGACACAGTGACATTGATACCCGGTTTAGCTCACGATTCATCCAAAGTAGGCTAAGTTACCGTATGCAACACTGGAAATGCAACGATGCATCTGTAACTTATTCTCTTATTGTAAATGAATGATTTTCTGTCTGAGAAAAACATTCATCGAGACTATACGACCTCCCCGTAAAGCTAACTCAGTAATCTGCAGTGGGCAGTACAGCACCATAAAGAAAAGACCTTTACGATAGCAGGTGTGGTAAAAACATTATAGCTTTTGTCCAAAGGGGCCGCTAGAATTAACACAAACTGAAAGTTAGAAATAGCCACTTTAAGTTAGTTGCAGCTTTTATCTATACTGGTCATTCTGCACTTCTGCAGTAAATGATCATTTTGAACATTTTGGACACAAAGCACAACATATGTTTTAGGTAAAATATGACTGCATCATTTAAATATGATCCTCCTCTATCATCATCATCATCATCATCATCACCACCGTGGTAATAAAGATTCAACCTTGGATGTTGAAGGCTTTAGGCGCTAGCGTTGTTCCTATTGGAGCGCTTATTAATCTTCCATCAACAGAGATCCAGTAATTGGTTGCTAATTGTTAAAGAAATCGCAAAAGAGCAACATTCTGTTCTGTTGAAAATATCACAGATTCATGCCCCCCAGGTATTGATCCTAATGGCACTTTACAAGTGAATTAATCTGAAAATATTTTCTGCAGGGTAACATGTAGTACTAGTACTATTCCAGCTATAATCAACAATAGACCATACAAAGTGGTGAATCCCTAAGTAATAAGAAGTTGACTGCAAACATAGTCAATTTAGCATCCAGTTCACGTCAGCCACAGCCTGCCCCAAAAAATGAGACATGTCTGTTCCTCGACTCAGATCAGTTAAATCACAGGTAACCAAAAGAGGGGCAATACTTAACAACCTAATTGGAATTAAAACTACCACTGCAATGATAGAACAGGATAAGAAAATTAGATGCGGACTACTAAATATCAGATCTCGGTCTTCTAAAGCAATACGAGTAAACAAATTGATATCCGATAATCAAATTGATCTATTCTGTCTTACTGAAACATGGCTGAGCCATGAAGAATATGTTAGTCTAAATGAAGCCACTCCTCCCAGTCATATTAATACTCAAATTCCTAGAGGCTCAGGCCCGAGGAGGCGGAGTTGCAGCCATATTTGACTCAAACCTGTTAATTAATCCTAAACCTAAACTAAATTATAACTCTTTTGAAAGTCTCGTTCTTAATCTTCAGCATCCAACATGGAAAACAGTACAGCCAATTATATTTGTTGTTGTCTACCAAGCACCAGGTCCATATTCTGAATTTTTATCGGAATTCTCAGAGTTTTTATCATGTGTAGTCCTTAAATCAGACAAAGTACTTATTGTAGGTGATTTTAATATACATGTGGACGTTGACAGCAATAGCCTTAGTACTGCTTTCAACTCACTGCTAAATCCAATTGGTTTCAGTCAGAGTGTGCATGAGGCCACGCACTCTTTTAACCACACCCTCGACCTTGTGCTGGCATATGGCATCAAAATTGAAGATGTAATAGTAGTCCCGCAAAATCCTTTATTATAAGACCACTTCTTAATAACTTTCGAATTCTTACTACCCGACTATACGAAATTAGATAAAAGCTTCTACACTAGATGCCTATCTGACAGTGCTATAGCTAAATTTAAGGAAGATATTCCAACAGCACTAAACTCATTACCGTGCTTTAATAAAACAGAGGACCTTTATGTAAACTTTAGTCCCTCTCAAATTGATAATTTTGTAGACGGTGCTACGGCCTGCCTACGGACTACTTTAGGCTCCCCTTAAAAAGAAGACGATGAAGCAAAGGAAACCAGCACCATGGTATAACTCCCAAACCCGTAAATTAAAGGAAATCTCGCGAAAACTTGAAAGTAAATGGTGCTCCACCAAACTGGAAGAATCTCGTTTAGATTGGCAAGACAGTCTGAAAACCTATAGGAAGGCCCTAAGAAAGGCCAGATCAGACTATTATTCATCACTGATAGAAGAAAATAAGAACAACCCAAGGTTTCTTTTCAGCACTGTAGCCAGGCTGACAGATAGCCACAGGTCTATTGAGCCATATATTCCCCTAGTTCTTAGTAGTGACGACTTCATAAGTTTCTTTAACGATAAAATTATAACAATTAGAGATACTATTCATCACCTCTTGCCCTCAACCTCTAACGGTTCGTGCTTTAACTGACAGACTGCTAGAAAGAACGACTAGACCTGACATATACTTAGACGGCTTTTGTCCTATAAATCCTCAACAATTAATGATAAAGGTATCTTCAGCTAAGCCATCTACCTGTCTCTTATACCCCATCCCAACGAGGCTACTTAACGAAGCGTTACCTGTGGTTAACACTTCATTACTAGATATGATCAATATGTCTTTATTAACAGGTTATGTACCGCAGTCATCTAAAGTAGCTGTGATAAAACTCTGAAAAAACCCACACTCGATCCAGAGGTCTTAGCCAACTATAGACCTATATCTAACCTTCCCTTTCTCTCCAAGATCCTTGAGAAGGTAGTTGCCAATCAGTTATGTGATTTTCTACATAGCAATAGCTTATTTGAGGACTTTCAGTCAGGATTTAGAAAGCATCATAGCACAGAGACGACACTGGTGAAAATTACTAACGACCTTCTAAGTGCTTCAGACAAATGACTTGTCGCCATACTTGTCTTATTAGATCTTAGTGCTGCATTCGATACTATTGACCATACCATCCTGTTACAGAGATTGAAACATTTAGTTGGCATTAAAGGAATCGCACTAAGCTGGTTTAAGTCCTATTTCTCTGACCGATCTCAATTTGTTATTGTTAACAATAAATCCTCCAATTACGCTAAAGTTAACCATGGCGTTCCTCAAGGCTCAGTGCTTGGACCAATTCTATTCTCCTTATATATGCTTCCTCTAGGCAATATTATTAGGAAACACTCAATTAACTTTCACTGTTATGCGGATGACACCCAATTATACTTATCAATCAAGACAGACGAAACCAGTCAGTTAGCTAAACTTCAAGTATGCATTAAAGATATAAAATCATGGATGGCCTACAATTTTCTGATGTTAAACTCAAACAAAACCAAAGTTATTGTGCTGGGCCCGAAACACCTACGAACCTCATTATCCAAAGATATAATTACTCTGGATGGTATTGTCCTGACCTCCAGCAATACTGTCAGAAATCTTGGAGTTATCTTTGATCAGGATTTATCCTTCAATGCCCATCTAAAACAAACCTCTAGAACAGCTTTTTTTCACCTTCGTAACATTGCCAAAATTAGGAACACCCTGTCTCAAAACGATGCTGAAAAACTAGTCCATGCATTCGTTACTTCCAGGTTGGACTATTGTAATTCCCTATTATCAGGATGCTTAAATAAAACCCTTAAGACTCTCCAGCTGATCCAGAATGCTGCAGCACGTGTTCTGACAAGAACTAAGATAAGAGATCATATTTCTCCTGTATTAGCTTCTCTTCATTGGCTTCCTGTAAAATCCAGGATTGAATTTAAAATCCTTCTTCTGACCTACAAAGCTCTAAATGGCCAAGCACCTTCATATCTTGAGGAGCTCATAGTACCTTATTGTCCCACTAGAGCACTGCGCTCCCAGAATGCAAAGTTACTTGTGGTTCCTAGAGTCTCTAAAAGTAGAATGGGAGCCAGAGCCTTCAGCTATCAGGCTCCTCTCCTGTGGAACCAGCTCCCAGTCTGGGTTAGGGAGGCAGACACCGTCACCACATTTAAGACTAAACCGAAAACTCTCCTCTTTGATAAAGCTTATAGTTAGGGAGTGAGGAGTTGCAGTGTACGCTTAGACCGGCAGAGCAGGGTGTATAGCTACAGACACAGCACCCCTGCTTTTCTCTGCTTCTCTTTATAGTCATCAGATTTACCTATCATATAATCAATAATATAGTGAGAGTAGAGGGAGGCAGGCCAGTACAGCCCGATCCGGTTGGGGAGAGTTCTAGCCCGACCAGGCCCCTCTCTTTAACCTGCCTCTCCTAGTTATGCTATTATAATTCTAGACTGCAGGAGAAGTTCCTTCCTTCTTATGACACAATGAGCTGCTCTCTCTTCTCTATTTTCTTTTGTTTCCTTTTATGTACATCCTGTCCCAGAAATACTTGTTACTAACCTAGCTCTGGGGAGTTTACTCCCCGGAGTCCTTATGTTTCTTCTTCGCCCAGAACATCGCCTCGGATTACAGTGACACCAAGATCTGGGTCTTGGGTGCAGCTGTCGCTGTGGACCTGCTACACCCTGCTACGCTCTGCGATTCCCTCCAATGTCCGGCTACGTCCTGCCGCGTCCACTGCATCCACCCATGCTCTGCTGTGCCACGCTACATCCCGTAACGCCCTGCTGTGTCCGGCTATGACATGAACTACTACGACTACCATTGTAGTCACTGTTCCATTATCTCTATTGTGACTATTACGCCACTGTTCATCATAACCCCAACCGGCCCTGTCAGACACCGCCTACCAAGAGTCTGGGTCTGCCGAGGTTTCTTCCTAAAAGGGAGTTTCTCCTCGCCACTGTCGCAATAGCCACTGCTAATGCTTGCTCTTGGGGGAATTATTGGAATTGTTGGGGCTTTGTAAATTATAGAGTGTGGTCTAGACCTAATCTGTAAAGTGTCTCGAGATAACTCTTGTTATGATTTGATACTATAAATAAAATTGAATTGAATTGGATTGGATTTAGAGGACGCTTTCTGAAAGTGGACTTCTGGCTGGGACACTCAGCAGGTCCTCAAGGAGTCAAAAAAAGAGGATTTATTCATATGTGTACCATAAACTCTGCAAATTGGACAGAATGACAATTCAAGGATCTACTCTCACTACTTTTGTTGTTATACAGTGGCGGACTGTGGCAATGTGTTCACCCCCTTAATTTAGAACTATATTTCCCTGTGCATTAACCACTTATAGGCTGCATATAATAATAATAATAATAATAATAATAATAATAATAATACAGTAATATATCAAGCAGGGGACATAGGCCTCTGACCCAAGTCAAATCAGGACTAATGTGTTCATGGATAGTACAGTCTCAGTGATGTAAATAGAATGAATACAACTCTCACTAAGAATGCATAGCTATCAGCTTCAGAACATATTGTGAGTACAGTTTGAAGAATATTTCACAATATGATCACACACATCTTCTCATTGAGTTCATTGAGTGATTTTTACACGATTTATAAAAGGCTTTTAGGCAACCCAAAAGCAGCAATATCTAATACAAATGTTGTTTACAGTGTACACATAACATGATCTACAACATGTAGACCTAAGGAAATATTTGTGATTTTCTACAGCACCATGCTGAGATGCCAGCCTCTACACTCCAAATGATTCTGACATGATTTATCCATTTTCCATCATCAAATTAAGATCTTCTCTTTTTCTATGGATTGAATAACAACATTGTTCTACTTAATCCCTTGTGTTGTAAGACAAGGCCTATGTTTGTTCGGAGCATTGCTAGATGATCTTTGACAGTGAATGTACGCCCCCGGTTGACCAAATTAGCGCATCCTGGCATATAGGCCTACGTAATTGCACACACAAACAACAATACACACTCTCTCTAACAGGGACTTTCAGGCGACAGTGTCTCTCTCTCTCTCTCTCTCTCTCTCTCTCTCTCTCTCTCTCTCTCTCTCTCTCTCTCTCTCTCTCTCTCTCTCTGTGTGGGATGCTCAGACTCTGAATGGATGAGCCTTCGCATCGGAGTCGCCATCATTACATCATCTATCCCCACTCAGCCGAACACGAAATGAGAGCTTTTAAATATATTTAACCGGGACCCCGATCGTCGTTTAGACTGAGCAGCAGACGCCCATCCCATAATAAAAACACATCAACAATGTCTGCGGGGATGGTGGCGTTTCAATGAGCGGGGAGGAGAGGAGGGGGAGAGGAGGAGAGACGTGTACCGTCATCAGCATCTGTCCGCCAGCTTCCTTTTGTTTTCACCGGAGAATGTGAATGGCGAAAGATGACATGGCAGAGGTAGATTTGGCATCAAACGGAGCGGAACCCCCCGGCGAGGCCCCCTCGGCATTTCCCTACGAGGAGTACGAATGCAAAATCTGCTACAATTATTTCGACCTTGACCGCCGGGCTCCAAAGATCCTCGAGTGCCTGCACACGTTCTGCGAGGAGTGCCTGAACACGCTTCATCTCCGGGAGGAGCGGCCATGGCGCATCAGCTGCCCCGTCTGTCGCCACCGGACTCCTGTGCCGGATTATCGGATACAAAACCTGCCCAACAACACCAAGGTGACGGAGGATTTCCCGCTCTACATCGACTCGGACCCCCTGCCTCAGGACGCTCTGCCGCCGTACCCTCCCCCGCTGCACCCAGCTCTGGTCGCCCTTCGCCGGGAGGAGGCGTCGGGGACGTCCAGCGTCAGCCAGGCGACCCCGTCCACCACCGTGTCCACTGCCACGACCCTCTCCCAGGACTCGGTGCGCTACGACAGCTGCCAGAGCTGCAAGAGAGTGGCACTGACCACCGGCTGCGTCTGCGTGATCTTCTCCTTTCTGTCCATGCTGGTGTTGCTGTTCATGGGCCTGATCTTTGTGCACAGTCATAGCATTCCTCCCTCGCCGGCGGGACCCATTTGCTTGTCGGTTGCCAGCATCCTGGCCATGTTCTCGGTGGTCGTCACATGGCTCATCTGCTGGCTCAAATACAGGCCAGATCATGAGACAGGCCGGTCATCCGCCACTAGTAACTCCCGGAGAAACGCCTGATAGGCTGCTGGCTCTGATTATTGCTGGAAATGTTGTACTGTGGGTGTGTGATTGTGTACATAATACCTCCCTTTACCTTTTCTAGGAATACATATTGTCCAAAATGGCCTTTTATCAGTATAGCAAACACCCAAAGGCCTTCATGTTGTTTGGAGCAATAGGCCGACATGATCCTTAATAATCTTTTCCTTAAGTTGTGTAGCCTACTTAAATTCACAGTAGGCCCAGCTGACTGGGCATCTCAATAAGTGAACTGTCCAATACTTAGACCCCTGTTGTTGGTCTATGCTGAAGTTGGTGGTTTGAGGACTGAATGTGAAGTGCTTATTTCCAGGGTTTGATACCCTCCCCACCCTATCCTGCTAAATTATATGAATATGCCACTATGGTAACTGCCCATGATGATCCACTCTTATATCTCAACAACGCACTGTTGTATTGTACAGATATTTTGTAATGTTCACTTCTGAGTTTCCAGGTGATGGATTTTTCGTTTTTATGGAGGCTTGTTTATGTTTATGTGAGAAGCCTCCAAAATGTCACTCTGTTACAAAAAAGTGATGTCCACAATCCAGCTGTAAATAGTCAAAAAGTGGAGTGGTATACTGGATAGGTGTCATACGTTTTTCCTGAAGACCTTCCTAACCCCTGTGATTTAACTTATTCTGATGGCACTGTTTCCTTTATCACTATATGAAAACTGCACCTCTTCCAGGGATTCAAAGAGATAGCTTGTGGTTTGGACCATGTGTTTGGCTGCTTTTGTGCATGTTAGGCTCCTGAAAAATCAAGGCCTTTTTGTTTCTACTTTTTTTTTTTTTTTTACCGAAGGGACATTGTCTCCTGACTCGTGTGCCTCACCTTGTTGCTGAATGAAGTACAACTTCACTGTAATCATGATCAAAATCATGAAATCATGCACAGGCCTCCTGCCACTGACAGCGTCCAGCTGGGGTGTCGGCAGGGATTTCCTCTTTCTGTCACATGATTTACACAACGGAACTTTAAAGCGGGGTTTCCAACATGGAGCTGCCTCCCAAATCGGCACCTTTTTGTACTTGTGAAAAATGTGGGTCTTCGCATCTGGCTTCGAAGAAAGGTCAGAATAGATACCCATGACTATAAGTAGGCAATGTGTTTAACCGGTATAATCCAGGCTAAAGTCCACCTTCCTTTTCTTTCTTCAAAGTGTGAGAATCTAAAGTATCTGTTTCTTAGCCGGGCCAGACACGGTGAACAACTTATTAAAGGATATATTTGGTGTCACTCTTGTTCCTTTGAGATTGTCAGGAGTCATAATTACTTCTGGAAAGTGAAAGAGCCCCACAAGCTTTGTGGCTGAGAATAGAAAGAGGCCTATAAGAAAGATAGAAACACTTTGTGTTATTTCAGTACCTGCACCAACACAATGCAAATATTTAATTTTCCTAAATCAGTTTGTATGGTTTTTTTCCTCAAATACATTGTGGGTCTGTATCAAAACAGAAACACTGAACTAACCTTTGAATGAAATCAGCTTCAGACAACACGGTGTAATCAAAAAAGGCTCAAACTTAAAAGGCCTATAATGGGAAAACGTCTTACTATGAACATTACTGTGAACCGTTGGTAAATACTGTGTATGTAATCGTTGCTACAATCTATACAATTATTTATTATTCTTGCATATGGCAAAAAGTGATACCTTATTTGTGTTGAAGTGTAAGACCCTCATATTGACAACTCTGTGATGGTCTGCATGTGTTCTGGCTCCCTGACATTCCTGTCAGCATTTAGTATAGAATTTGGAGATGATTTGGACACCAAGTATAAACATGTGTTTCCCTTGCACACTCATGGTATCCCCCTGCATGGGGGGAAAAGCAGAAATACAAAAAGCACTATTCAACATGATTCTTACACTCCCCAATCTGATTCATGCTTGCTTCAATCATCCTGCTCAACCTTTTTCCAACTTTTAGATGATGCACTTTCACCCTCTTATTTGACACAAGTAACAGGGTATACCTTTGTTAAATGGACGCATATTGTATTTATTTCAGAGGACCTAGAAAATGTTGTTTGGTTTTTATGAGAACCTGTGGTTGTTGTTAAAGTACCAAAATTATTTGCACAGAGAAATGTTCTTTATGTGCTGTTTTACATAAACACATTTCAGTAATAAAGGAAACATGAATACCCATGAAATTCATTCTTTGTATTTGTACAGTGAAGCTGATAGAACAGCCTGTTGCCAAGGCTGTATTTTATCATGCTTAGTCTTACATAATGACTGGTTATACATGGGATATGATTTAACATATATTGTAAATTGTACACAAGTTGATTTGATAAGATAAGATAAGAGAAGATAAGATACGATAAGATAGACTTTATTAATCCCACACTGGGGAAATTCCTGTGCTACAGCAGCTCACAAGAAAAAAAAATGTACATGAGAAAAAAAATGTACACACGTGACACTCACGTGTCCACACAAGTAATACACATTGTGTTTAAATAGGAATCGCATGTTAAACATAAAACCAGTGTGTTACTGCTGGTGTTAGTAAAGCAGGCTGGAGGATAATCTGCTGTGCAACAAATATGCCCCCTACTGGTAGACAAAGAATGCTACACACTGTAAACCTACCCCTCTGGCTCAACTGGATTGCACTGCTGATGTAGGTCTAGTTGTGTAAACTTCTTGTGGCTAAAACTTGATTAAAAGTAAATACATTTTTCAATATGTTAATATCACAGACTGAGCTTGTGTTTACCTGTTCGTACAAGGCTCCCTTTAAGTTCATATAAATTAAGTCATTCAACAAGATTTTCCCCTCATACACAAACAGAATAGATAAAAACCAATGTTTGACCAATCACCATCGAATTACAAGTTACTATTCATACTTAACATAACTAGAAGTTCCATGCACGATAAATTAGAGCTGTCACACTGTTGCCTGAAATTATACAGCTCCCCTCCACTCGTTCATTCTCAGTCTCTGGTTGGTCAGATCAGTGTAGCAGCACAACACTAAAGCCAATTGTATCTGTGCCTAGCTGTATTTTTCAATCAGCTACAGTTGCACTGATTACTGGAAAATAGTTTGAGGCAAGTGCTTGTTTACAAATGAGCCATGGCAACTAAACAACGTGAGAGACAAGTTTGTGTAAGGATGCTGGGCTAATGAATTTCAATGCATCTCATTAGACATTCGGCTTTTTTTTTTTTTTACTTTTAGACATTTCCGGTCTCTGTTCTAGCGATAGCGTGACGTCGGTCAACAGCGAGGATTTAACACTACAGTTACATACAAAAACATAGCTTAGCATATAGCCCAGAATGCAGCATAGGGGAATGTGTGGTTTATGCGTTCAATCGATATTATATATTGATAGAATAGTACAGTATATAGGTCTGCAAAATAAAAGTTGGGTGTGCTTTTATTTGAGATATTGAGCCTAATATGACAAATATTTTCAACAATTCTGACTTCTTGCATTGGGCTACATTTTATATTCTTGTCCTTATTAGTGAAAATATATCAATTGTATTATTAATTAGTGCACACGTTTGTGTAGGCCTATTTCACGTAGTCTGAGAGTTATATAGGAAAATGTAGAAAATGTTGAAATTGCCCCCGGTCTCCCCTACAGGCTACTGACTTATATTTTCCTTGTTTTGTATTCCATGTCATAGTAGACAAAACATGACCTCGACATACAATGGTGCCATTTTACGCTGCTTACAGTTAAACATTAAAACTATTACACCATACAACACTGAACAAAACTGCATTAAAAGTGCGTCAGGAGACAGTAAATCATAGTTCTCCCTATAATAAATAGCTAGATTTATGTAGGCCTATTTCAAGAAGTATAAACGATATGAACCTAAAAATGTAAACAGTGGTGCAATGTCAAGTATGCCTACTTAAGCACAATGTGTGTAGGCCTATACGAGTATTACCATTTTATGCGACTTTACACATCCACTCCACTGCATTTCAGAGGAAAGAAATCCTACTTTTTACTCCACTATATTTATTTGATTGCTGTAGTTGTCAAGTGTTGTAACAGTGTTGTTAGGATTAGCAATCTGTAATAATATTCCAACAGTAGGCTATAATATTCCAACATTGCTATATATGATAAAAACTTTTTGAATGGGGCCATTTTCCATAATGAGCACTTTTACAATAAATAACATCCTTATGTATTACACTTTTACTTCAGTAAAATGTCGATGACTAAGCAATTTTTTCATTGTAGTAGGCTACTGTTACTTTTACTTAGCCTAAGTCAAATATTTAAATACTTCTTCCACGCCTGGAACACAGATGAGAGATGAATATATTTTTCTCTCTTTTTCCTCTCTCCCTCTATCTCTTTACTCTTTATTTACGCCTGGATATAAACTAAATTAACTTATAATTTAGATCATAAATAATGTTAGATGTTCCCATTGCTGATAAAAAAATACAAAATACTATATATTATGGACAATGACGTCATTGCATAGCCTACTCACTGGTCTATTAGATAATATTAAAGTGTTAAATAAATACAATAAAGTAGATCACTCTGAACTTTCCTCTCTGTGGACTCACTGTCTGTCATAATATAAATTATCATACAATTATTTAATGGACATTGCTCTATTTTAGCTCCTTTATCTTTGTATGAATTACAACTGTAATAGGGTGCAATGGAAACTAATTGATTTGACAAAATGTGTGTTTGTGAATGCCCTCCACGCAGAGCATGTGATGCAACTCATTTATTTCTCATCAAGCGAGATTTCTGACTTTGAATTTCATCCCCCGGTAATGGATTGGACACGGAGATTCAGTGTCGCTTTTAAAGAAAGGGGCCGAGGTATGCATCATGCCTTTCTCTGTTTTCCATTTGCTCTCTCTCTTTTTTTTCTTCTTGGCTGTAATATCCAATATCAATAAGATCACTGACACTCCCAAATCGTCACGTTCGTCTGCGTAAAGACTGATGGTTTCTTCCTTTCAGTACAAATACAAAACAAATATTACTATTATAGTCCAGCCTAATATTTCATCCTTTATTCTGTTAACTCAAACTGCTGAAAACATTTAAGGTCCACGTGTTAACAGTGGCCTATTCATTTATTTGCCTAAAGCCCGCAAAAGCCAAAAATAGCCTACCACTCATTTGATGATACTGTGGCCTGAATTGGGACTCAAATAACATCTAGTATAGTAGATAATTAAGCCATATTCTTCAAAGCTTATCGGTTTCATTACAAATTTACAAACTCACATTTCCCCTCTACTTGACGCTATGTTATGACAACTTGCAGGAGTCATTCATGTCTATATAATAATCCTCCGCCTGAAGATAATGACATCCTTCTCAGCAGGTGAAAGGCCCCCCGTTAGCCCTGCTTATTTTAAACTCAGCGTCCACCCATTGTTCGCGCGCGTTTTTGACAGCAAAGTCAACATTTGAAGTGCGTTTTTTTCCAAAGCAACTAAAAGAGGCGATTGTTAATTGAAGCCTACTTAGCCTGTGGGACATCTCCTCCCTGTAAAGTAAGGTAGTTGACAGGGACTCCGATGGGCACCCCCCGTCAGGCCCCCGTTATGTATAGCCCATAGGTGTGTGGGTTGAGACATGAAAGTGCTGACCATGCGCTGGGGGTGATTTTCAGCTTTAGTTTGGCATGAGTCACACAAAGGTGTCAGGGCTTTCTTTGCAGGCATTGAACAGAGAAAACATATTTCAACTCTACTCCACGAATTAATTTTTTTCATATAGGCCTGGGTCTATAAATTTGATCATACATAGGCCTAGATTTATCAATTTGTTTCTTGTTTTCTTGATACCTGAGGTAAAACCCCACCTGATCGAGGTGAGGAAAGGTCGGCCCAGCTGCGGCTCTGCCATGTGTCCGAAGTCACATGGAATGAATGATTAAGTTTGAATAAATCCAAATACCGTCTGTACTCTGTTCGTGCATCGGTGCAACGAATCAACGTTGATGCTAAAATAGTGAGGACGGAGTGGCCTTTTTTTCGAATGATGGACAGTGAAGTAAAACGACCTTTTGTCTGATTCCAAAGCTCAGGAGCGGAACCTTTGCTTCAGTGATTGATTAGGGACTAAAGGATGCTGTGACCCAAGATACTCAGCGCCTAAAAAGAGAGAGGGTCCATGGCTACACTTTGAAAGAAACAACTCACCACTCCACTATTCTTTTTTTGGGCGGTGACAATATTGATTATTAGACATTTGTTGATGGAAATACACCCACTTCTCTATAGTGGCACTGAGCTAGACTGGCTTTACGGCCGCCCTGGCGTCGTATCCTGCTGTGGCGCACGTCCCCCTTTAGATCGTTCTCGGCTGGCTGGTGCTCAGTCTGAAAACCACAATAAATTCCTTGAGGTGCACACACTTTAGCACCATTTGTGTCATATATGAGGCCATGGGGTGAAAACAAATTAGGGGTCGTGTGCGACGGCATGCATTAAACAGTTTACTGATAATATTACGCACAGATGTGTGACTAGATTAGCAATAGAGAAATCTCAATGATGAATATATTGTTTGTTTTATCAATTCAGATCTGAAAAAGATTTGGCCTCATAGGTTTTTGCCTCATATGCTACTGCATTTTTGAATACGGACAGAATTCAGGTTTGTTTTTGGTTTTATAATTTTTAATTGAGAGTTTAGATGAAGAAAAATTAAATAGAAACCTTATAGCCGAAAAGAACAATGTCAGGAACATTGGTCTCTGTGCAAATGTGACCTGTTGTGAAATAAACTGATGAAATATGAAGAACCTTTCACTCAGCATTGAATTTGGTCGAGAAAACGTGGCTGGAAGTCATGGTGTCAAATAATATATGATCTATAGGCCTATCTAAAGATCCATAGATGGAGTCGTCAATGAAGTACAATATATAATGTATAAAACAAAACAATCCCAATGCAATGCAATTACAACAGCCCAGCAATTATTATATTATTATAAATGTTCAGTCTTATTTAGGATCTCAATCCTCTTACGTGGGTTGTTTTTCTTTAGGCCTATATGTTATTTCGAGGCTGTGCTGGTGCTATAATGGTCTGAAAGTGTTTTCTAATATGTTTTAATTTACATATAGGCCTATAAAGAAAAGTGAAATTTAATTTTCTGTTACATTGGCTTACATCACACATTAGCTACACAGTTTCTGGTCAGTGCATGCCGACAGTGTATGAACATTGTCTATGTATTACTCTTATCTTTGTTTTATTTTATTTTAGAATAGAGTGAGTGGACGATGATTCATCGACTTAGCCGACTGGAAAAAAAAACTCGCATCAGGACCAGTGTGTGTGTGTGTGTGAAAAATAGTTTGTGACTTACTAATAATTTACCACATTAACTAAATATTTATACCTCGTCAGTCATCGTGTGTTGCTCCACTTTCCTCCCAGTAGTTCACTCAACACATAAGCAGCTTTTGAGACTTTTTGGTGGTTAAACAGTACATGCAGTGACTTTGCCATAGCTTTGGGTTTTGTGAATTGACGCCCCTGTCCCATCTGAGGAACTGTGACAGCGTCTCTGATAGGACAGAAGTTTTCAGCCTCAGCCAATCATCGCGCCCCACTGCGTACCGGGTGTAACCTCTCGACCAATCACAGCCAGGAGCGCTGACGGGGAGCGAGAAGATCTCCGCTACTTTTGACTGTCTCCTCTCACTTTGAACCAGTGTCAACAAACAACAACAACAACAATATTTTCGTCCTAGCAGCATCGTCTTGGCAACCAAATTTCGAAGAAGCCCAAATACTGGCGAATAAAACGGAGGAGACTGAGAAACTAAGTCGTATCAACATCAACAAAATTTAATTCTCTTCCTTTTTTTGTCGTCACATTTGACTCCTCAGAGGGTTGTGGCTGCCCCGGGATACACTGGTGCTCGGCTGTAGCCCGGGTGCGGCTAACTAAGGCTAACCGAGGCTAACCTTTCAGGAAGCTTCCTCACAGGAGAAAAGGCGATTTCAACGACGACCTCCTGCTGTAAACTCTGTGTTGGAGCAGCAGCCTCCCCGTTAGGAGGAGGTATCGTTAGTCACTGGGGTGTTGGAGGTATGACTGCGTTGGCGGGGTCAATACCCAGGATGATGCGACCCACGCTGGCTCAGAACTACCCACGCAGTGGCTTCCCACTGGAAGGTAAAGCATCACATTGCCAAAGGAAGGTTGCCCTGGATGTTGACGGAAGATATGTGGGTTTCAGTGCTAGTTAGTCAAAAGTCACTATTAATTTTAATGTAGCCATAGAGTATAGACCTTACATCCAATCTTCTCCCTTACCTCGGTTAAGGTATTTCACTGTTTATTTCTAACAATTTTTGGTGTAATTTGAGCAACTTTTAGCAAACGTGTTTGCAGGCTATATAGCCTATGACATAGAGGCTATTGACATTATGTTTCGTCTTTACACATTACATAATGTTAATGTTTTAATGGGATAGCCTACTTTTACACAGTAGGCTATGTTTGCAAACATATTTATTGTCAGCTGTTTTTGGAGCAGTAAAAATAAAACGACTGCTTCATATTGTTATTGGTGTATTCAGTTACATTTGGGGTCAGTTCAAACTTTACTTCTCCCGGTGTTGTGTAACCTATAACAGCATGCACTAGATCCCTTTGGTGACACGTTCGTTTCATATTTTGATTACATAGTGTCTACCCCGTTGGGTCAAGGCCGTGTGAATCAACTCGGAGGAGTTTTCATTAATGGCAGACCTTTGCCCAACCACATCCGACATAAAATCGTGGAGATGGCCCACCACGGCATCAGGCCGTGTGTCATCTCCCGACAGCTCCGGGTCTCCCACGGCTGCGTGTCCAAAATCCTGTGCCGGTACCAAGAGACAGGCTCCATCAGACCCGGGGCCATCGGTGGCAGCAAACCCAAGGTATGGACCAGAGAAAGCAGATCAGAGGCTCCTGTACGATATGTGTAGCCTCTTTGTAGAATATGTATAGGCTAAACCATTTTGATGTAAATTCACACTGAATGCTTTGGCTTATTCTTAACAAAAACATTGACTTGTTTTTTTTTTTAGGTTATAGCATGTTAAGGCAATGTATGCAAGAGACACAACAAAGTGAATAAACACTGCGATTTTTCTGACCTTTGAAGCAGGGAACAACGCCGGACGTAGAGAAGAGAATAGAAGATTACAAGCGGGAAAACCCGGGTATGTTTAGCTGGGAGATTCGGGATAAATTACTGAAGGATGGGATATGTGACCGCAACAACGTTCCTTCAGGTAAAAAAGGGCAGTCATAGATTAATTGAAATACTATTATTATTATTATTATTATTATTTTTATTATTATTAGGCTGTTATAATATATTTGATTTGATTTTTCTACGTGTAGCCTAGTTTAAATTCTATTTTTTACATTTTATAAATTTGAACTTCGACAACAGGTTATCATAGCCATACTCGAAAATGTTTCATACATTTATATAATAAATACATAAGTAAAGTAAAACAAATATGTCCCCCTTTAACAAATCTACCGTTTCTTTCAGTGTGTTAATTTTAAGAGACTTTTGCCAACTTAATATAGCCTAGGCTTTGTTTTTTATTTCAGATCAGTGGCCTTTTTTCTGTCATATTTTAATAGTAGCCTAGTGCCAATTATTTTACATGTATTAGATTACTTTGTGAGTATCTTTTCTTGTCTTGCATTTCTATTTTTGTAATTTCTACTTTTTCAACGAACTTTTGCAGTGAGCTCCATCAGTCGCACCATGCGGAGTAAGTTCGGGGGGAAAGGCGATGAAGAGGAGGATGAAGAGGAAATCGAGAGGAAAGAGTTGGAGGAGAACGACCGGAGGGCCAAACACAGCATTGAAGGCATCTTGGGAGACAGATGTGAGTGAACTGCTCGAGTCACTGTGGCTGATGTAGAAGAAAAAAAAAAGTTGGCTACTAACTTTAGCTGGGGTTATCTATTTCATATCAGTGACCCCCACACACGCATTAGAGCGCAGTGGAATCATGTTTGATCAGATACGGTCTCAGTGAGCCCATATGGAAGGAATGTGATTATAACTGTTATTAAATATAATTGCTAAACTGTCTATTTAAAATGTACTTTGGGAATATTAATATAGCGACAGTGAAAACGTTATTCCCACTGGATAAACGCTATTTATCCACCTATATTATCTAATTGGGATCATTTCCAGTGACTTAAAATATAGAGGAATTCCTTCCCATTTCGCAGGGTGACTTCAAGAAATCACTGAAACGCTATCAGCCCCTCCAACCTGTTGATTGCTTTGGAGCAGGGTGTAAAGGAGAATGGTTTTCCTTAGTCGTGTAACTAGCCTCTCTGTGGAGTTTTAGCATGCTGTAAAGTTGTTGGCTGGGGGTGGAGAGTGTGTGTCGTCCTTTGTTGGGAATTCTTTATCGACCATATCTCTCCAGCTAATGCTTTTCCCATGAGGCCATATACCGTAAATCAAACAGCAGGTGATGGCTTTGTGCGGGAAAGGAGAATGTGGAGTGCGGGTGTGTATGTTCAGCAATGGTTTAAAACCAGTGTGGATGAATAACAGTAAGGCAGCATATTAGGATGCACCTATTTTAAAACTAATTTCATTCTTGTGGATTCGAGAAGCCGCCCACAACATTAGAAATGATTCCACTATATTTGAGTGTAATGCCTTAATACATTGTGCGTGGTAGTTGGCTATTTTTTTATGCAACAAATCAATTTCTATTAGTGTTTCAAACAGCGTTCAGTGGGACCTCCTGCAAAAGCTATTCAGCCTTATGAAAATCATATATTTTATTTAACACGTGAAATTCATTCAAATGCAATGTAAGTTGTTTTATTTATTTTTTCATTATGGATTTAAACAATAGAGAATAGACAGAAACCAAATTCAAACTCAAAGTGATTTTTCGAAACAAGTGACATCAGACAGTTTATTCCCCTCCTGCTAACAAAGATTCTTAAATATTTGACAGTGTCTAAGCCAAATCTGGTTTAAAACTGCATAAAGTGGTATAGGCTGTGTTGCAAGCCAAGGAATAAAACACATTTCTTCGTTTCAATGTCACAGACAGAAACAGTAGCCCGATTGTAAATTTGAAAGCGGTTTGGGGCTCATTATACAGCTACATTAGGCCATTTTTAATGTCATTACTTCACTTTTTTTGCCTACGTCATTAGAGTGGACATTCGACAGGCTTTAAATGGGTACTTTCCAAATTATTACAACCTCCATGGTCAGTCGTCTAGCCAGTGAGTTGTTTGTAGAAACCAAACTGTGCTTGTCATCACTTACTGGATGCAACCAATTTAAACATTTTTCTTTTCACTTAGGAAAAGTGAATTCTACTTTTCAGTGGGCTCAATGTGTGACAGTTAAATTGAAATGGGGCAAGGCAATTCCGCGGGAAAACACTGGAGGTGATTGGACAATTCACTCTCAGTCCAACATCAGAGCTTGCGATACTGTAGCCTATGAAGTTAAGAAAGACACATATTTCATATTTTAGCACTTAATAAGCTAGGAACTTAATAATCTATCGTCTATATAAGCTAGTACCAGAGACTAAACGACCCCCAACACGAGTTGTTCAAATAGTTTCCATCTCTTCTCTTTCCACTTTTTAAAACAGTTTAAGCAGCGAAATGTCAACATGTAGCTAGCCCACCATTTCCCTGCAAGCACCTTCTTCGTCCCTGCATCAGTCAAATAGGGGAGGAGAGATAAAGGACTCATAGTCTGAGGAGACAAAATGTCCCCCAGATGAGTTGATCAAACATTTGTTCAACGGTTTCCAACTCCTCACAAAGACACGCCTCGCGCGCACAACGGGACGCTCAAGGATGAACTTGGGAGACAAAGACGCGAGAGTCTATTTGGGGCTCACGCTTGGGCTGCGCGCGGACAAAAGGCCAGCTTGGAAACAGCTTCGGCCGTCGCTAAAGAAGAAGGCAACCTGTTTATAATTCAGTCAGAGAAAAAGCTTCTCCACAGAAAAGCCCGACAAAACACACTATGAGGCCGCAATGAAGGATGAATTATTCAGGGAGCGCTCCGGCACGGTTTAGAGGGCTCGTTCACCGAGAGAAAATGGCCGTTTTCACCTACAAAATGTTTTCTTTTGGGGTCGGCTAAAGAAGCCCACTGCCATTCACAATGACAATTGAGGCCTCTGAAATCCTCTCACGTATTGCCCAAGGATGCGTGCTCGCCCCCAAAACCTGCGCACACGTGTGCGCGCACAATTACGCATTGAAAACTTTTCCTCGATATAAGATGTAGCCTACTCTTTTCAAAGTAAAATGTAGAATGCAATTTGTTTTGATAAAGGTGCACAATAGGAAGACACCCCCTCTAAACTAACTATCAAATTCTCTTCGGGTTCTTTCTAAAAAAAAAAAAAAAAAAAAAAAAAGTTATACACAGGCCTACATTTTTCTGAGTTTTTGTTTTTTTCTGACGTCAGTAAACTTTTTTTGCTTTCCTTTTGCATCTGTGATGTCAGAGCTTTAAAAAGAGCTTTAACACTGTCTGATTCAGCAGCTTTTGAAACATCCTGATTCCTGTGTTTATGATAATATTCAGTCTGTAATCGGCCGACCTTCTCCGCCTTGAAGGATGATGCTAATAATCCTGAGCCGTCTCCTGCTTGTAATTTATGATCTATTATTGATTCTTTGATGAATCTCGGCCTTGCCCCCTCGAACATTAATAATGTCTTTTAAATGATGTCGATATTGTGCTATGTCACATTTAATGACGGAGGGAGTGTATTAAAGAGTTATTTTGGTGAATGGGGACCAATGTTCTCCCCGGAGAGCCCCGGTTTGGCCCGGAGCGCAGCTTCACAATGGGAGCCACGGCCACCCGTCCTGCACTGCGCACAACTCCGAAAACTCTCCCCCCTCCCCGCTCCGCCTCCTCCTCCTTCTCCACCACTTGCTCCCCAAATCTCTTCAAGCAGATTAAATCGACTCTTTTATTTCATCTCACTTTCATCTGGAGAGCAACACCGCCCCTCTCCCTCTGTGTCCTACTCTCTCTCTGTTTCTCTCAGCCTGCGGCGCACAGCTCGTTTCATATCTGGCTCCATCCTCCAGAGCGCACAAAGGGAAGTCAGTCCACTTCCATAACGTTTCTAATTAAGGTCTTTATTAACCGTTTGCGGTTTGATTCTAAATATATTAAGTTACAATTTCAAAATGTCATGCCTAAAAATACAGTATGTTGCAGTAAATCTGATAAGTAGCTGATTCTGATTTAAATGTGTTCTTTCATTTGCTATTTTGGCCACCACCTTTATCTATGTACTTGTGAATTTGTCTGCTTTAGAACAACACATATTTGTTGTAACTTTTTAATACAAGATAACTTAAGTTAATATATATTAACAGCAAATGAAATAACGCCAAATTTCAAAATAACACCAGTGCATTTTATAAGCATATGCACACCAAAACTTATTTTTCAAATACCTGTTGGCTAGTTTTCTGACTTTCTTGAATGGTGGCTTCAGAGCATTAATATATGGCCAAAGGTGACAGTTATTTTAAAAAGGCACTACAGCCTCCTGTTGCTCAATTAATGAAATATTGAATGGTAATAATTCAAATGTAATCTAAAGGCGTATCTTTTGACATTGCAATATAAATTCAACCACATTTTCTTCCAAATTCCCATTCAATTAGTAAAGTTAAACACCCCCCCCCCCCATGTTCTATTAAATATTTACATATCTGGCAGTAACATTGGCCCTCCAGGCCTTTTTCTGGGCTGTACCAAACTCCCAGCATCATAGTAATTAACCCTGGAGACAAAGTTAATGATTAAAAAGACGCGGTGTCCCCACCTCCTCCCTTCTCCTGCTTCACATTTTCACAGTGTATCTTTTAGAGTCCAGACTTTGTTAGGTGAAATTAGCCAGATAATACAGAGGAGCCTTGTTGAGGGCTGATACATTTCCATTTAGGCCGGCCGTGTGCAGGCGTGCACACACACACACACACACACACACACACACACACACACACACACGCACACACACACGCACACACACATGCATTCCACTCTGCAATGCAAACAGTCAAAGGGATAACTTTATTTGGTGAAAGGGGATCCTGGAAAGGGCTAATTGAATAAGCCCAGGATCTTTGAAAAACCCCTACCATGGTGAGCGCAGTCATCATGTCATAATTAGGTTTATTGAGGCGCATTCCTTCAATCTGCCTCCATTCCCCCGGGCTCATTGTATCCAGGGCCCAGGCCAATGGCTGGAGGACAAAAGGGAACCGTGAGCACACAATACATGAAAGAGCCATAAAGATTTAGCTTGCTTTGTCACAGAAACAGAGTAGGACTTTGTTTGTGTAAATAATGCGAGTGAAGGAAGAACTTGGGTTTCTCTGCCACTTGGGGTGAAGGATGGCGTACTGCAAATGTAATATGTGGGCACAAACTGGCTCAGTGCCAGGGCATAGAGAGGAGGAGAGGAAAGAGAGGACTGAGGGAGGAGGAGTGATAGGAAGAAGCAAAGGAGCAGAGGTGGAGGCAGAGAATGGGTTGAGAGCACAGACGGAGCAGTGTGTTAAGTGTGTGATGATGGATTTTGCAGAGGCATTTGACCAAAGACAGACGTTTCTATTAACTTTTGTTTACCAGCTGTTTTCAGTTGTTATCTTAACAACTTGAAGTACTCAGACTGTGTCCATGATGAGAATTTGCAAATAACTTTTTATACATCTTTCCAGTTGCTCATTATTATATGTTTTTGCATACTAAATGAACGATCAATGAGCTCAATTGTTTTGCCTTTTTGTTTTACTTATGGTGGCTTTTAAAGCAGTGATCTTATATACGCAACAGTGTAGTCATCAAAGATACCAATTATAAAAACACACAGATTTAACCATTTAGAATATTAAACATGATATTTCATTTCAATGTAAGTTGTAACGCTCAACTTAGTCAATTAATCGATAAGTCGATCAACTATTTTGGTAATAGATTGATCGTTTAGGTATTTTATTTTTAGCAATTGCCCCAAATTCTCTGGTTTTAGCTTCTACAATGTGAGGATTTGGTGCTTTTATCTGCAATATATTTGGGTTTTGGACCGGTGATCAGACAAAACAAGACAGATGATGACACTTCGGACTTTATGAAATTTGAATTTGCATTTAGTTTTTCCTTTGCTACCATTTTATAGACCAAACGATTAATCGAAACCAAGAAAATATCCAGCAGATTAATTGATAACGAAAATGGTCTGTAGTTAAAGCCCTAATAAGTTGCCAGTTGCTGTTTCTGTCTCATCAAATTGGACAAAGACGGAACCAATAAGCTCTCAATTGGATCTTATTATAGCTATTGGCTATTACTGGCCTGAGCCAAGTGTCTGGTGAAGAGGGCTCTGTCTGTCTGTTGAAAGAATGAGTGTGTCACTCAGTGAGTCCCTGGGCACGAGGGCAAAGGGGGGCATGAGGGCCAAGTGCCGAGCACCAAATCACTCTCCTCTACCCCGGGGCTCTCTCTGTCTCTCTGTCCCTCTCTCCTCATCCTGCACTCCTCCCTCTCTCATGAGTTTTTTCTAATAAGCCCATGCATGATGACTATTCAAGCATGAAAACATAGTTATCTGCAAATGAATGGCTGCTCTATGGTTCATTAAAGCCTCTTTTTCCTTTCACACTCTTATTGTGACCCTCTGATATCAATTCAAAGGGCAATTAATGAATGCACACCAACTTTGAAGTCAGGGTGATTTCTGAGAGGGAGGGGGCATGTGCGTGTGTGTGTGTGTATGTGCATGTGTGTGTAGGGGGGAGGGGGCAGGGGGTATTTAGGGTATTCCCCCTTCAAGACCCGCTGTAGCGCCCCAGCCTTCACCCGTGATGGACTAGCCACATTGAACTGAGAGTGAGCGAGCCCCAAAGACGGTTTGAAGGGAGTGAAAGAGTGAAAAGGCCCAGCGAAGGTCAAGTAGAATGGCTCGCCTTAGAATAAGGCCCCTCTTTATCTGCTGCAAGTATGCACTATAGGCACAACAGCTGGGGGGAAAGGGGGAGAGAGGTTGTTTTTTAATGTGCATGAGTGTGTTTGTGTGTCTGAGAAAGTGAGGAAGCATGTGAGTGCGAGGGTTTTCCTCTCATGCATCTGCCTGTGTTTTTGCGAACATGGTTGTTTTTAAATGTGTGTGTATGTGCATGTGTGTGTATCAGGGGTTAGGGTTAAGTGTCAAAGTTGTCAGAGGCCAGCCGGAGGCCAGTAAATGCAGCATCTATGGTGCTGATGTGGGACAGGCAGCTGTCAATCACCTGACTGATGAAGCCTGACCTCATTCAGAGCTTTGTTAACTAATTGGCCCAGAAGCTTTCGTGTCGTGACGGAAAAGAGGCTTCAAATGTGTGTTTAAAATGCTGTAGTCATGCCATTTGGGAATAGCTTTTGTAATGTGCACACTCTCAAACTTGAAGGGACCAAGCAGACACAGAATTGTGGTTTTTGATTGGTTTAGATTTGTGTTTAACACTACTGGTGTTCAAGCTTTACAGTGTAAGCTACAAAATGCACTGTGTGATGAAAATAATCCATTTTGTTCAGGCTTTTTTGAATGAATGTAGCGCTCTGTAGAACTTGTTTAGAGGTACAGTATTTCTGTGTTTAAATAGGGATTCTCTGCCAAACCAGGAGTTCCTTAGTACTATTTACCATCTGAAAGTTGAGGTAAAAAGTAGGAAACTCAGATCTACCCTCACCCATGTAACATGAATGCAGCATTATACAGTACATTACTGCTATTCTAAATGTCTAAGGCGATCCTGTTGTGCTTGCATTTTTGCCTTAAAATTTCATAAAAGAAATTGCACTGGATCAGATTCCTTACATTTTTAAAGAATGACCATGATATTAAGGTGAAAGTACTTGACATAAACCACAGTTGTATGTGCTTATGGAATGATTTTGTGTTGTTCATGATGGCCTTACATTTTCTTGAAAATTCACATGAATTCATAAGGAAGACAAATAGCTGCTGTAGTCAGTAGACGCAGCCTGGCAGCAGAATTAAGAGAGATGAAACTGTCACACTTCCTCCTTGTCAACTAAAACAATTGAGATTGACAGTTAACAGCTAACCTTGATGGATTTCAACAAGTGCCCCACTGACTGGAGTTGTGAGTTAAAAGACAGGGAAGAACTGCAGGGTCACAGGGCCACGGAGGGTCAGTCTCCCCCAGCGCTACACAGGAAACAGGGTTAGAAACACATTTAGCTACAAATGACAGGTAACCATTTCCTGATAACCCCCTACATCCTCAACAACTCCCATAATCCTTTGTTGACAGCATCAGACTCCTAATGCCCTTTGTCATGTAATTTTTTGTTGCATAACAAGGCTGTGACTGATGACAGTTTGCTCACATCATTTGTTTTTTGTGTAATCACAATCCCATGCTACAAAACACACACACACACACACACACACACACACACACACACACACACACACACACACACACACACACACACACACACACACACACATACATCTCTTGTACACTCTCATTTACAGGGCAGCTGTGAAGGTTGAAACTCCTCCTTAGCAAGTCAAGTGAGTTCGCCCTCCAACCCTCCTCCCACACGCATACGCACACAAAAAATCCACACACACTCGCACACACACTCCATCTTTTTCTTAACCCACCAGAAAGAGTCACAGATGGGTCCATAAGCTGTCAGTAAAGCCATTATCCGGCCCAGCATCTGCCTGTCTTGACTTCTATATACTGTTTAATGCAGTCGGCCAGTCACTTAGTCCCATAGCTCCTGAATAGGAGCAGCATGGTCGACCCGCCCAAATAAATGCTGCGTTTGTCTCCTCTGCCTTTTGTTTTGCGATTTTTTTGAGAGGGGTCGGTGGAGAGAAGGGGGGCAATGTGTCAGAGGCTCAATTTACCCTAACTATTAACCAAAGCCCCAGAAGAGTTACTGGGATGTCCGCTGAGGGGTGTAAATAGTCCACATATGGTCAGTCAATTCCCCCAAGTCCCAAAATCCAAGTTCCCCTTTCACTCCCTCTCTATCTGTCCCTCACGCACATGCATACATGCTCAATGTCTACTGCATCATGTCGCAGTGGACATATTTAAGCCTTTGTGTCCCTATCCGAATGCCCCCCTCCCCTATAAAAACAGCAATGCCGAAATCTTTACAACAGTCTGTTTCTGCTAAATCCTCTATTCTCCTCCTTCCTCTGCTCCTTGTTTTTCTCTTCCCTGGGATGGCGTTGCACGGTGGGATCCATTTTGGGCGTTCTTGGCTTCGGAGAGGTTGTTTTGGCTTGGAGTCCCATGCACTGTGTGCCTCTCAGGGCTTTAGTTTGGTTAAATTAAACAGTTTTCTTTTCTCCTCTGCCCCCTTCCACCCACCCCGTTCCAACTGCTCCTCTCTTATTTTGCGGCTTAATGCTCCTCAGCTCCCGGGCAATCTTGTCAAGGCTCCTTTCCAGGCCTTTTCTTGCTCAGATAATTTTACCCTTTTAAGGCTCATATTTTCTCATATTTTGATGAACTGACAAGAGCCAGTACCATGTCTGCAACCCCCGGCACCTTTAAGCTGAGGTGGAGCAAATATACAGAAAGAAGTCAAGTGTTTACAAGGGCTATAAATACAGCATTTTAAGATATAGCATATGTATACAGGCAGGCAGCAATATGAGGGTTAGAGTGGATAATTTGATTGGCCAAGGCTATTTGACGGTGCCAAATCGTTGTGATCAGATCTTAGGGATAGCGAGGCGATGACGGCAAATGGGGCACTCTGAAACCGCAGGTTTACAAGGTTGGAAAAGATCAAGAGAGGAGCAGGGGAAAGGTTTCAGTCTTTTCTACTCTTTCCTCTCCTCCTCTTTGTCTCGGTAAGAGAGGTAATATATATCCTGATGCTGATCATTTTGGAAAGTGCATGTGTCTGTGTGTGTCTGTCTGTGTGTGTGTGTGTGTGTGTGTGTGTGTGTGTGTGTGTATGTGTGTGCGTGTGTGCTTGACCACACTGAAAGGCATGTGAGCAGGGGGAGCATGTTAATGGACGCCTCAAGGCTGACAAGCTCGATTAACGTAGCCTTAAAATGCATGTAGAATCAGGGGAAGCCCAGCGCTGTGGACATGTGTGTACACGGTCATGTGCTTGGAGTGCTGCAGTCTTTGTGTGTGTGTGTTTATGAGCTCCTGAGCCAAACTGTGGGGAGTAGTGAGATTCAGGGGTGATTGGGTGGCTGCCCTCCGTGTTGGCACAAGGTTGCTTCTAAAACCCCCTTTACACCCTCTGTGTCACCCTATGATCTTCATCACCTGCCACTTTAATTTGCATTACATTATATTTTAGTATTCTAAGCATGTGGATGATGCGTAAGCAGACATGCATAAGACTTTACAGTGTCCTTAACACACACACACACACACACACACACACACACACGCACACACACACGCACACACACACACACACACACGCGCACACACACACACACACACACGCACACACACGCACACACACACACACACAAACACAATACAGCAAGTTACTGTGAGTTTAGATTGCAATTGCCAAAAATGCTTCTATTAAAAATGTATAATTCTAAAATTAATTCAAAATTCAAGGATGTCGTAAAAATGATTATCCATCACCTAAACAAGTTGCTTTTACTACCTGAAAGCCACAGTGAAAGTTACTTTTAGTAGGGCGCATATCTAACACTCATTTTCAGGTTTTTGTGATTTTATATAAAAGCAGAAGATCAGTTTTAATTGATTTCCACACAGGTTTTATGGCTACATACGGTGGTATTTTTAAAATCCAGTTTTTGGACATCTTCTTTTGAGCCTTTACCATTCCCAGTAAACTGATAAATGTAGCCTATGTATTTTCCTGGACAAGGCAGAAACACACCTGATGGTTGATATCTTACTTTTGAGTAAGTACTGAGAAAAACTAAGAAAAGAGACGGAGATGGAGGAAATCATCAGGAGGGACATACTTCCTTTTACTTCAGCTAGTGTCCATGCATTGAAGAGGGTCCACAAGCCATCAATGTACTACACTTCCAACACCACCACCACCACCACCAACAACAACAAAAACCAACACAGATGCCCAGACAGACTATCCCCATGAGGACATTTACATCGGTAACAACAGTCCCTGTTGCCCTGCACTGCCCTTCTCACCCCCTCAGGTGCTCTTACAGTTCCCTCTGGAGGAAAGGGGGTGTTTTTTTTTGGGGGGAGGGGTAGAATGCCCCCCGGCTGTGCACCCATCCACCCCACCTCCCCCAAGCCCTCTGCGGAGCCTCTTTATGTCCCCCCCCCCACCCCCCACACACACACACAGCTCCCCCGTGGGGCAGGTGACAGCCCTCCACTGTGAAGGGCCGAGGGAGCCATGACGGATTCCACAGATGGACCGTGGAAATCGCCGGCAAAGACCTGAGCTCTGTGGAGCAACAAAGAGCCCGAGACTCACAGAGAGAAATATGGGTGGAAAAGAGAGAGATGGGGAGAAGGGAGACAAAGAGAGGCTGAGAGAGAGGGTGAGAAGGAGGGAGAACGAGAGAAAGAAGAGGAAGAAGAAGGTGGCGATTGTTTAAGGAGAGTGGCGTGCCCAAGTGCAAAAAGTTTGTGGGGTAATTTAGGAGTTTGCTATTGTTTGAAGTGAAAAATGTGCAAGTGTGACGTTTTCGCTTAATGTCTTTTATACAAGCTAGTAGCCATTTTTATCACTTAGTGTTCTACCTGTCAGCCATATGATGTTCAGCCCATGCATCTGCTCTCCTGGTATCATTTTGTTCCACTGACTCTGCTTCCCCACAAACATCGTTATCATTTTGTCCCGTCGTCTTATCTGGCTGTATCTTGTGGTGTATAAACTAACGAAGCGAAGTGAAACAAATGAGCCCGATTAAGTTCTCTGTAAAGGATCTGATTCAGGGTTGTATCACGACTAGACTCCTGAGACTTCAGAGGTGCCACTCTGTCGCTTCTTTTGAAAAGTTCTCAAAACCTCGGTAGCAGTCATAACGATAGGTAATTCCAAAGTGATTAAGGATTTTCGTGGCCGCCTCAGCTTTCCCAGGGCCCAAATCCCTGTGAAATGCTGAGGAACGTGCATGCTGCTAAAGTCGGGCGGGGGGGGGGGGTCGGGGGGTAGGGGGCTACAAAAGCGAAAAAGCATTCCTAGCAGCCCTCCTCCATGCAGGAACTGGAGGGGGAGGCTACAAAAGGCCTCATCTCTTGTTTTTCAGCCATCCTGTCCAAAACTCCAAAGCCTCGCACTCTACACCCACAAATTCCTTCCCCACCATCTAAAACACAAGTCCTGTAACCACCACTAGTCATATGTTGGTGAAAATGTTGGTGTGTGTTTTTTGTTTGGTTGGGGCCTGAAAAGCTGGAAAGATTTTGTCACCACCCCGTGATAAAATTCCAAAACTGCTGATGAAAGTAAATCCTAATTCACAGTGGCCATTTTTAAGTGTCTTCTCTTGGCTCTACAGGTGAGAGTGGTAGCGTATCATTTCTGTTAAAATGTTGAACTCACACACAGGTGGATACAGAGCTAGCAATCAGCAATCTGAGTGCAAAATTGCAAGATATTCAGCAGAGGCTTAAGGCAATGTCTCCATTTCTCTCACTCCCCCTTTGAAAATATTTTACTTATTGCCTCCCTCTTGCTTGAATGTTTCTTTACCAATTTGCTCCTAATGCATGTTAAGTTGACTCCCACTGCTATTGGTGTTGCAAAGAGAAAATCGCCGAAGGGGGAGAGAGGATCAGTTTCACATGAGGGGCCCTGAGATATTTGGATTCTCTTGTATTTTATTGTTGCTTCTGAGGGGGAACTAATACAGTGTTGCACACAAAACTTCCCCTGTGCTGAGAGGGAATTAATTAAGTGTAACACAAAAAGTGGGACTTTGGCCTTGGTGAACTTAGAAGGGAGCCAATGGAGTGTTTGAAGTAGTGAGTTAAAAACCAAGCTGCCAGCTTATAGAACTTAGTTCACAATAGTATTAATACTGATCTGAGACACAGATGAAAAGTAGAAACACAAAAGCCGTCAGGACACATGATATCACTGCAGCTCAGTCAGGCCGAAGATCTCACTAGGTGACAAGTCAAAAGAACAACTTATGTATTTCTCAAATTTCAGATATTGATTCAATCAATTAGTGGATTGATATAAAAAATTATAAAACATAAATTTTAAGAAGGGTGTACGTCATTTATCAAGCAAAAAGGCCAAATGTTCTATGGTGACAGCTTCTCAAATGTGACACCAGGGAGGAGCTCTGACAAAGCAGTTGATCAAAAATGAATGGGTAATGAAAGTAGGTGATAATTGAAGCCCTAGATCCAGTATCAGTTTAATTAGTGCGTGTGTGTGTGTCTGTGTGTGAGTTGGGAATCAAAAATGTTATTAGCTTGACACTAGACTGTAGATATAGGGATAATTACTTGGGTAATTAGTAATAATTAGAATTATTTTGTTTATACGGTAAATTGGTACTGCACACTTTTTTCTTGCTAAACATTTAATGTCCCATTTAGACTCTGGACTTTACGAGTTATATCCTAAAACTTGAGACTGACTCACTGTACTCCTACTTAGCTTGGTTTTAGATAACCTACCCTCCACTCCTACTGTCCACACACACACACACACACACACACACACACACACACACACACACACACACACACACACACACACACACACACACACACATATGAAGAATGGACCCTGGATCCAAATTAGCCTTTTGTGTGACTTTTAGTCTACCAGTCCCCCTGTGGTGCTCTGGGAACCTTGTCCAGTGGGATTATTCCTGAGGCTCAGAATATTTCTTCTGAAAGGAGGTCTGTTTGGCTACAAGACCACAAGGAGGACCAATACCTTATGGTGTTTGGTGTATGTGTGTGTGTGTGTGTGTTTTAGAGTGTGTACAGAAAATAAATAACCCACCTTCTATATGTGAAAAATATAAGTAAACAAGTGAAAACAGAGAGCAAATCAGTTGACATTTTGCCATTCTGTTGAATGTTACAGCTACCCTATTATCACAAAAATATTCACCCATAGCACTGTGATGTATTGGTCTATAACACCAGCATGTATGCTGTTCAACAGGGTGTCAAAGGGTGTCTCTGCTGAATCTGTTAAGGTGTGTGTGTGTGTGTGTGTGTGTGTGTGTGTGTGTGTGTGTGTGTGTGTGTGTGTGTGTGTGTGTGTGTTTGTGTGTGTGTAAGTGGGGTTATCAGGAAGAAATTTTAATAATTTCAGGAGCAGGCAACTTTTGCTCAATTAAACACCTGATATTGGGAGAAAATCTCATCCTGACTGTTTTCTTATTTTCTTCCCTAATGTGTTTGAACAGCGAGTCACTCAGATGAGGGCTCAGATGTTGAGTCTGAGCCTGATCTGCCGCTAAAGAGGAAGCAGCGGCGCAGTCGGACCACCTTCACGGCAGAGCAACTGGAGGAGCTGGAGCGGGCCTTCGAGAGAACCCACTACCCTGACATCTACACCAGGGAGGAGCTCGCCCAGAGGGCCAAACTCACCGAGGCCAGGGTTCAGGTACGTACAAAATGGTTTTTAGGAACTGAAGAGAGAGAAAAACAGATTTTAGCTTGTGAATCACAGGAATTTATATGATGGATTTTAAAAAGGGCTTCATATGCTCAGTGGTTGTACATTTTACCTCACCTTCACAGATAACCATGAAATCCTTCAACAGGAGTTAAAACATGAAAATGTTTTAAAACATGGCACAGACAACCTGCTGACACATTCACCTCTGTCTGACATAACACACTACTGTGCATTAACAGTATTGACCTGCCCTTACTATGAACACCCCTCAAATACGCACCCACACTTTTAAACAAAAACCTTGTGGCTTTATACACTCTTTGACCATTTAAAGGCAACCTGCTGATCTCTGTTTGCTACACACACACACACACACACACACACACACACACACACACACACACACACACACACACACACACACACACACACACACACACACACTTTTCATCCTCACTCCCAGGGGCCCAATCTGGACTTTCTTATTTCTGATCTGGAGTCCAGTAAATTCTCCTTCACAGGCTCCACATGGGAATGTAAGCAGGCCCAGCATGAGCCCCGTCCATATGGGCACGGAATGTCACTCACACACTCCGAGCAACCAGCCATGATACACACATCTAACCCATACGCACACACAACTTTTGTTTTTCTCACATTTTAATAATAATAATAAGAATAATATTCACAATGTCTCACCTTCATTTTAAGCTTCACCCTCTGATAGAACTGAGAACAGTTATTGTTTTGTGTACCATATATGTATGTATGTGAATGTATATTTATTATTTAAACAAATGGAATGTCTTACACTAGTTGCTGTCAATAGCTGTAGCAGATTTTGTTGCGATTTTTTACTTGTCTGCTAACACAATAGCTGGATTGTGTAAGATTGCACACTGTAGTCTGAGGAACACACAACACACACACACACACACACACACACACACACACACACACACACACACACACACACACACTAATCAATCGTTGTCATTGTCGTTCTAGGTTTGGTTCAGCAACAGGCGGGCGAGGTGGAGGAAGCAAGCAGGAGCCAGTCAGCTGATGGCGTTTAATCACCTGATCCCAGGGGGTTTCCCACCTTCCGCAATGTCCAGCATCTCCCCCTACCAGCTCTCTGACAGCCCCTACCCCCCCTCATCTATAGCACAAGGTAAGAGATGAGACAGACTCATATAATGGATGCAGTGGTTGAGAAATATACACTGTAGCAGTTCAAAGTGCCATGAGCATAGGGTTTGTTGTTGATGCAAATAATAAACTCTTAACATTTAGTTTTTTGGGGAAAATAATTAGAAAGATTTGCTCTTATAACATTGCATTACATTTAAGTTACAACACTTTCAACTTTCTGATGGCTTTTATGTTAAGGCTCTTCTCAGTCTCAGTTAACTGTAGTCAAACAGTATGTCTGTGTACAAGTCATGGAGAGAAGTTGTGAGTTACTCTACATGGTGTTATGTAGTAAACATTTGTGTGCACTTCTGCTTTTATGAATAATTATGTTGAACTAAGTGTATTGAAGTATTGCTTATATTTATTGAAACTGTTAATTTTGCAAGTGTTTGTTGATTTAAAATACGCTTTAACACTGCATGAAAAAGACTTAATTTTGTATTAAAAGAATCAACATTTTTTTCTTTATACATTTTGAATACACTTGAACATACACAAATGTAAGTTTTTATTGAATCCAGCATTTTTTTCTTCTACTTAAGTGAATTTCAACACCGTAACAACAACTCTGCTAGAGTGGGATGTTTTGGTTTTAATTATCTTTTCACTTATCCCAGTACTCACCACTTAGCAGTTATGTTCTGCAACATTTTGATGACAATCCTTCCACGTGTTTAAACTTACCATGTGATGCCTTCGATAGTGTCAGAGCCCCCCAGCACGGTGCATCGGCCCCAGCCTCTCCCTCCCTCCTCGGGCCACCAAGCCACTGGCGGTGGAGGGCAGGTAGAAGGAGGCTCAGCCTACTGCCTTGCCTCCGGACGCCACTCCTTCTCAGGCTACTCGGACAGCTTTGGAGGACCGTCCAATCCCATGAACCCCGCCATAGGAAATGGACTCTCTCCACAGGTAAGACTAAAGGCTGAAAACTGTGGGTTTGAGCTGCTTAAAGTCAGTCTTGAATTAAATAGATTAAGATAATTAAACTTAACTTTTCAGAGGAAATCTGAATCAGAAAAGGGTTTATTGCCACAATAAGGTACACTTATGTGGAATTTGCCTTGGTGAATTGTGCATACATACATAACCAAACAAACAAACAAACATAAACAATCTAATCTTCATTTGTTAAGACAATGTGATTTGATTCCATACAAATAATAATATTCTTAAAATTATTAATTCTTAAACACAATATTTCAGTTGAAAACTGGTATCGGATTCATTTGTTTTAAACACAAATGTAATACTAAATACAAAATATTTAAGTTTTTGTTTTTTGTGGTGTATTAATGTGACAGGAATAAGACTCAGATAGTTTTACTTGCATGGATAATACCCATAACATGTCAAGCGAGAGCTGGGCAGAATTAGATTTGAGCATGATTTCAAAGAGTTGAACCCAGTTGAGGTATGCATGATTTACCTTGTCAGACAGACACACAGCTTCACACAATACCTCAAGAGCTTTGAAAAGTCAAACACTCTTCTCAAGTAATATTTCATGCAGGTGTGGAACACATAAATGCACAGGCTCCCAGCCTGCTTACCGATTTATCCACTCGTCTACTAAACACTATAAACTGTACTCTCTACAATCACACACTCCTCGGTAGTACTGGAGGAGGGCTTTCTCACTGTTGGAGGGGAAGGGTAAGATGACTTGAGAAGGACAGAGGACAATTGAGTGTGTGACAAATGAGAAGTGAAAAGACAATTACAGCCAATTATCCAGGCATGAAGTCCCAAGGTCTCTGCACCTAGACAGAGGGTACAACAGAGGAGACAGAGGAGTTAGACCTTAACAGGCAGAAAATGAGATTTCAGCCTGGCATAGTCTGACTCCTCAGAGAACAGGCCGCAGCAGTGTGAAGACAGAGACACACTCGCATGAATACACACATGCTCACAGGTCCACATGATTACAGGGATACACACACACACACACACACACACACACACACACACACACACACAGTGTAGATAATTGATCTACTCCATGACATTTTGAGGATCAGTTAAGGATTTTGCAACATCTTTTACACAAATATTACACGACATGGTTGAGCAGCATGGCTAAGTCAACTTTTCAACCTTCTGTTTAGATTGGAAGATTGATTACTGCATTTTTTATTCAAAAATAAGTGCACACTACTTTTTATTTTTCGGCCATTTTGTTGTATGTTTTTGGGGCAATAAGTGTGTGCATTCCTCTCTCTGAAAATGCTATTTGCCGAGTCCACTTTTACTTTTACACACTGAACAAGCATCATGTGTGCTTACAAACATGCAGCGATACACTGCTGCATGCATAAAACATGAACAAACTGAATATACTTTACAAACAATATTGTGCTTAAAGGCAGCTAGACACAGCATTCTCACGGTCATGTATATGTCCACAAACACTGCTAGACACTCCATGCTATGCTATAGCCTCAAGGGAAGCTTCTCGTGATTGCATTCTTAAAATGTTTGCCTCAACATTCCTCCAAGTAATAGCAAAGGTTCTAATTTATTTGTATATATTTCATACAGCGGGAAAGGAATGTCCCGTCTCAGATGTTCCCCCCCCAGCCCCATCCCGACATTCTTCGCTGCTAAGTCCTGGACGCACTGATTCAGGCCGCTGGCAACGGCAGAGCTCCAATATGAAACACCCTGGATCGGCCAGCCAGCAGGCATCTCATGAGGCAGGGAGAGGCTCGGGAGAGAGGGATAATGGGAAGGGGTTTGATAAATAGATAGGCAATCAGACAAAAAGCACAAAGAGGAAAGCCACCAAAAAATCCATCAGTTTAAAGAGCATGTATCCTTGCTCCCTGTGGCTTGTTTAAGCAGAAACATATCCTTACTCTCTTTCTGTTTTAGGCCAAACCCTCCAAAAGCAGGTTAATTTTCTAGGAAACTGTTACCGGGCATAAGAGGAAACGCAACTCCCCTCTCCAAATCAACATGGACTCCTCCATTCACCTCCCCTACTTGGGAAATGATTTAAGCAGGGCCATGTGTGTGTGTGGATGTAGAATAATATGTCACTTAGAGGGCCAAGAGGACCCAAAGAGCAGCGTACCTGCTTCTTATTAGGCAACTGAGCCTTGAGGGCTTTGCTCAGTTGAGGAGGAGGTGGGATATGATACATTTAGAGGTAGCAGATTCAGTTAGAGTTACTTTCATAAGGGATGAAGCCAGTCTTAATTTCTTATTAACGGTTTACTGAGCACTTTGATGATGGACAGGTAAAGTCAGCGAGAATTGAAGGGGGGTAGGTAGTATCAAGTCAGTTTTGAAACTAGTTGAAACACTTTGCCCCATGGCTCTTTTCCGTCCTTTGCTGGCCAAGGAATATTCCCCCAAATTTGATTATCTGGTTGCTAATAAAGACCAGGTCAAGAGCTAACGGATTTCTCAAACTGCAAATCTATTCAGAGGTTGAACTGAGCCGAGCTCATGCAGACCTTTCTTCTGTGTTATCTTTGCCGGCATATCTTTCCCTGAGATAAGTTGTTATCTTGTGCCATGGGTTTTTGGAACAGCGTCCAAAAGGAATTTTAGAATAAGTGGAGCCGTGGATGTGAGACAAATTGCTTAATTCTTCCTTTCTGGTGCTACAGTATCTCTGCCGGGACGGGCCTGCTTGGAGCCTTTTGATGTCCACGACAGGGGGATTTCCTATGTGTGTCTGAGTGTGTGTTTGTCTTGGTGTCTGTGTTGCAGACACCAAGACACATATTACACATGGTACATATTACACACACTCCTGTGCTTGAATGCAAAAAATTACATATATTTTCTATATTATAAAGCCTTGTCAGAACACAACAGAAAACATGTCTTCACGTCACATATGCTGCACACCTCTTGTCTGTTAAAAAATATGGCTAGGGTTAGCGTCAATCACTGTAATTTAAAGAAATTCAGCCTGTTTTTAATAATTTTATTTACAGTATGAAGTCTACATGAGCAAACAAATGGAAGGGGACACATCCATTGTCTTCTGCTCATTTTCAACACAAGTTAACTGTATTCGCTACCGCAACAACACTACAAGTCCTCCTTACATTAGAGCCCCTCACAGTGCTCTGACAGTTTACAAAACTAATTTAACTCTCTTCTTCATTCCTTCTTTCTTTTCTTCCAAGCAGGTGATGGGTCTGCTGAACCCTGGCGGTGTGCCACATCAGCCCCAGGGTGACTACGCCATCTCCCCTCTGACGGGCGGCCTTGAGCCCCCTGCTGGCATGGCCGCCAGCTGCAGCCAACGCATGGATCACATCAAGGGCCTGGAGGGTCTCACCAGCGTTCCCTCCATGTCAGCTCTGCCCTCCCTGCCTAGCTCCCAGTCCTACTGCCCCCCCTCCTACAGCTCACCGGGCTACACCGTCGACCACGTGGCGTCCTACCAGTATGGCCAGTACGGACAAAGTAAGGTCAATACACTTCACCTTTTTATTCTCATCTTTTACTTCCACACCCACACCTGCACGAACAAATACAAAAAAATTCATACCATATGTAATGATAATAGTCATTGCTTACACATTTACTCATTTCTTAAAAATAAAAATAAAAACTTGAGTTAAGAGTGACTTAAGAGTTTTCCAGAGCAGGTAATGAAAAAAACCGCAAACGCCAGCAGCAAAAGGAGTATAAGCAGCATAATAAGGATGGGAAAAAAATGCTATAGCAGACTAAGCTTCTCCATCCATATTCCACACTTTTAAGCCTCTAACAGCTAAGACATTTGACTGTTGGCCACCATCATCCAGTGATGCAAGAAGTATTAGTATTAGTTATATCTGGTGTAGTCTCGCTTTGCCAGACCCTCCTCCAAAGCGCGCTGCAGTCTGTCTGGCTACACCACATAGCATTCGGGGTTATTGGCATTTCTTTAAACAAATCACAATCGTCTTGGGCGGTGCCAAGCACCGGAGAAAAGCCATGGTGCCGCTTCAAATTAGGCTCGGAAGGAACTTGTTTTGGTGGAACATGTGTACGTTTAAAGGTTGTTTTAGTCGTGCAACAGAAAACTCAGACTGGACAGATAGTCTAGCTAGCTGTCGGGATTTAACTTGCAGAGATCTGACAAAAGGTTAACCATAGTCCTCATATATCGACCGGAGGTTAAAATACCAACACAAAGGAAGCCCAAGGCAACGGATATCCGGCCTAAATGAGTGAAATCTGGCGTTTTTTCCCACGGCAACGGAGCAATCCCGGAAGTGGAATGTCAAGGATATAGACTATATCTGGTGCAATACGTGTATTGCGCATCTTCCTTATCAAATAAATAAATAAATAATGTTGTAGCTGGTTCGAGGTTCATGTATACTCTTGAGTATTTTAATCTAAAACTAAACTAAATATAGTGGAGTAAAGAATACAATATTTACCTCCGAAATGTGGTGGAGTATAGGTATGAAGTAGCATTAAATAGAAATACTCTAATGAAGCCAAGTACCTCGAACTTGTACTTAAGTACAGTACTAAATATACTTGACTTTACAAGTTACATTCCACCATTGCCGCTATCAATTGACTCCATTCACACAGCATGCACTTAGTTTATAATATTTAGGTAGTGCTTGACATACCTTAAAGAAAGGGACACATTTTTTTGTCATTAGGTAGCCTGGTCCTGACATGAAAACTTGAATCATATTGAATAGGGAAGAGCTTATGAGCGTCATGTACTTCTGTCTGAGTGCATTTGCAGTCTGAACATTTTGGGTTTCTAACTGAGATCAGATAAATCACGTATTCAATTGTCCTCCTTGGGATTTTGTGCAGTTTGATAGTTCTTCATGTAAAATTGGTTTGAACAAACTCAGCCTGATCCTGGGATAGAAATCTACATGTAAAGAGAGCAAGGAGAGAGAGAGAGAGAGAGAGAGAGAGAGCGAGAGAGAGAGCGAGAGAGAGAGAGAGAGAGCGAGAGAGAGAGCGAGAGAGAGAGCGAGAGAGAGAGAGAGAGCTTCCGTGTTTCAGTCATGATTTCGAAATGATGTGAATGGTTTTACAAAGCAGTAGTTGTGCGGCTCTTGCAGTTGCTGACATGTTTTTTCTAACAGTTTTTGAATCTATGAACTGATATGTAAAGACTTTTCCAATTGTCTAGTGCAAACCGCTGACTGGTTTTATAGTGGCCTTTAACCTATTTCAGTAAAAAAATTAAAATAAAAATCTGAACCAAGTCAGCCG
The DNA here is from genome assembly GCA_023566125.1 of Zingel zingel. Lineage (NCBI taxonomy): Eukaryota > Metazoa > Chordata > Actinopteri > Perciformes > Percidae > Zingel > Zingel zingel. The sequence goes on along the minus strand of CM042316.1, from coordinate 32,946,978 downwards.
ACACAGTGTATGGTTATTGGGCGTTCTGGTAGCGAGACATATAATTTGTAACCGCAAATTCCTTGCTTTGATTCAGGTCGCTGTAGTACTGCTTGTTAAAGGCAGCTAACATTTTTCTGGGGCCAATCATGCAGTCTCAAGTGTTGAGGTTAATTGTGCAGATCTGATTGCATCTATGAAGTGATCAGCCCAGCACTGACACTGCGGTTCAGTACTCTACCGAGTCAGCTCCCATCAGGGTAAAGTGTAGCTGCAGTAGTGCCTGATAGCCCTCCTTGGACTGTTTGCCCTCAGAGAATACCTACTTCTCCAGCAGTGAGAGGGTCTTTTCACTTCACATTACTGTTACGTTAAGGGTTAAAATCAACTTCAAACAAATCTCCATCGAACTTTGGAAGGCAACGTCGTTTTCCGTCACACCGTGATTACAGCGGCCGCCGTTTCCAATTTTGGTCTACAGGGGGTTGACCAATCAGGTTCATCCACTGACCTTGTGGCAACCTCGAGACAACTGGGCCCTTCAAAGAGCGTGGCAGGGGTCCAACAAATCTGACTGCATGTGTATCAAATGAATATCTGACTTAATATCCGAGAGCAGCAAATGTCTAATGAAATATCTCGGTCAGATATCTCGAAGTAAATAGAATAAAGAATTAGGGCGACACACATGAAAAACCTCTCTGGCACTGTGCGTGGACACATATACACACACACACACACACACACACACACACACACACACACACACACACACACACACACACACACACACACACAGCTTAAAGGCAGCCACCAGGACAGCACACACACTCACATACACCTACACAGCGTTACAAGCCCGAGCAGTCCATCTTGATGTGATTAATCAGTGTGACTGGATAGCCAGTGTGCGGTTGGGTTTGGAGCTGCAGAGAAAAGGTCCTTTCTGGGGGTGGATGGATCCTAATAGCCTCTGGCAGGACGGCTATTAGAAACAGGTGCTCGGACTGAGGTCAGCTGGGGAAGCAGTGTTGGAGAGTGCTGCTCCAGGTTCCAGTGTAAGAGACAGGTCCACACTGCTGCACAGTTTTAACAACGATGTAGCTCTCAGTGGACTGACTCTCAGAAACAACAACAGTGGAAATCCATGATATACTTGTCTGTTTTTATTTAGTAATGGCTCTGTTGCTAAGTAGGCCATGCTGCGTTTTTTTTGCATAGCCCTTTGCAGCGGTCACCTGTCAATTTTTGTGCCCAGTTCGGTCTTTCTCTTTGGATTTTCTGTTGATGAATGTGTTTCTTCATCTGCTCAGCCATGGTGGCAATCGAAGCTCACACTAACTACTCAAGTCAGCGACATAAAACACAACACTTCCTGTGCATCAGAGCAAGGATCTGCAACCACAGAGACACAACTCTTTATTGTGTATTGTTCTGTTTGGGGCTTTTCTACATATTGAGTTTTTAATAAAGAAAACACATTTAAATAGCTTGCTAAAATAAGGTGGATTTTGTAGTATTGCTATTATTTGCACATACAGCAGTGGATTCTGGGACCCCAAACAATCAGGAAGTAAAGCCAATGACAACAAATCACAAGGAATTACATTCTACAATCAGGTACTACATGATGGGTATTTTATAAGTTGATTCCAGTACTTTTTAGAAACATTTTTAAATTGCACTACTTAAATTATAAAATAAATACATAACATACAAATTATTCAGAATTTCTTTACCCAAATGTTATTGCAGGCAGTGTGGAGGAGGCTTTAAAGAAGCTTTTAGATCATGTTGGGAAATATAATTTACAGAACACACAAGTGAACACTTAACTAAATATATATAAAGTATGACATGTCGACATAAATAAACTTTTTGGGGAAATCTTGTCAAAATCTTCTGGGGGTGTAGACTTGAGTATTATGTAGCATGTACACCAAATGATGCATACATCCTACATCATACCCCGGATATAAAATTCTTACGTTGCAGACTGCTTCTGAGTGTGAGAAATCTTGTATTTATTTGAGGCATCCTCACACTCCTGTTCCCTCCCTCCATTGACCTTACACCCCAAACCACTATTAGCACATGCTAGGCTAACAATAGCCACATGTTAGCGGAATGTCACGCTAAAAAATGTGCCCAAAAATTTATTGCGGCCATATATCTCTTTTTATCATCTTTCCACCTTATTTTTTTTTTTTTTCCAAATCCCTTTTCACTAGTGATTTAACAACTGTTTAATCCTCTTTTTTACAGGTGCCCTTTCTTATCTGAGGCCTGAAATCACCTGATCAAGAGCTTCGGACTTCACAGAGGGACGTTTGTGTGTACAGTGATGGAAATCTTGTAATATCCGGACCAAAATTAATTTTGCTACCATTTACCAGGACACATTCTCTACTGCAGGACATTTTATTATTAATTGTTGTTGGAGAAATTGACAAAAAGAAGAAGGGACCACAAGAAGGAATATCAGACCAAAAACTGTTGATTGACTGTGAACATTGCATCAGATGAACGGCAGAGATGTCAGCGCTTAATGAGGTTGGTGCAGTGGCCCATCTACAGTGCCATGACGCGGCACTTTCCACAGGAAACTCTAGTGACCAAACACCATTCGTGGACTCTGCCTGTGGGGTCTTTGTGAGGACAGCAAACCCAAATCTCTTCGTCATAATCTGCCAGCCTTTGAGGCAATGCTTGAAGAAACATGTTTACATATCTTAGGGCCACATGAGTACATATACAATTCCATGTATCCCCTAATTAATCCCCAAATTGTATCTGCAGAAAGGGGGAAAAGAAAAGGGCTTTGTTGATTTTTTTTTTTGCATTTATTTGAGATCTCTGCATCCCACACATGGAGAGAAATTCCAGACAGAGAAAACAAACGTGAGGAAACAAATCTGGGGGTTTTATTGTATCAGAAACTCTAATGTACACCACAGCTGTACTGCAGTGAAAGTTAATTCAAACATTCCTCCTACCTCCTCCCCCCCCCTCCCTCTCCTCTTGCCTTTCCGTCTCATTGATGTTTTGGACGGTGAGGCAGGGATCCCGGCCTTTTGTAGTTTTAGAGAGGAACTCTGAGGAGGTCAGGGGGTGACTTTAGGGAAAGTGACAGATGAGAGAGCAGTAGAGGAGGGTGGCGGAGAAGTGGCTTTAAAGGAGAGGGGGGGGGGGGGGGATAGGCAAGATCGATCACAGGGTTAAAAACCCTTTAAAGATCCTCTCCCGGCGAGAAAAAGCCACCAGGTCACAAGTCACGACCGAGAAACACTTGAGAAACCAAGAGAGTTTAGACAGCCATTCTCCCATCTGACCAGAAGTGCAATATCATGTATCTTAGACTCGACCTCACAATGAAAACAATAACAAAACAAAAAAAAATCTAATGTGCCTCTTAAAGTCTTACGAAAGAGTTCAGATTCATTCTCTGGATCTAGTTTGGGACTTTGCAAAGGAACAACACATGTGCCTTTGAAGGCTTTTGGGTCCAAAACTAATTTGAAACATGGTTAATATTGCTGGAACAGCTCACTGAGGACCACATTTATAAGGACCTAACTCAGTGTAGTGTCATGAGGAATGCCAATATAAACAGAAAATTACCAGGAATGACAAAGCCAAAACTGTACTTTATTTTTTTGTTGTGTTGCTTGGGACCTCTTCTTGTTTCTATTGTGCATACTCATGAACATGTTGATTAGGTTTCTAACGCATTCCAGACATATTTATTGTCTCAAATGTTCTGTATGTCAACAGTGTCGTGGTAAAAATTCCCACAATGTACAAGTGAGTGGCAATACTTAATCCATCAAACTACGGTTCAGAATAACAGAATGCCTTCATAAGAACTCTTGTTTTGTAAATCTGTCTATGTTAGAATGAACCAGTCCTTTTAATTCCTTTGATATATTTTTTTGTATTATTTGACAAAGCGATATGACATAATGTCATGTGTACAAGCGCATTATCACTACTATTTATATTAAAATAAAAAATTTGAAAATAGATGTCTGTTTTGTTCATGTTTTGTTCATCTGATGGTTTTTAATTACTAAATGGACTCTTTGTGTTTATTTTTGCCACAGCATGAGACAAAGAAAGTGATTGACTCTAGAAAGGAATACCAGTGCACTGGGAGACAAATATGTACTTTTAAAGGCGCTCATGTGAATCCTCCAACCAAAATAGGCCTGGCCAAATGGGGATCACCAGACATCCGATTTGACATTGAACACAACAGGCTTTCTCACAGATGGCTGTTAATGCTCAGACATCTGCATTGGTGTGTATTAATACCCCCGCTGGCCCCCTGCTACTGTAACAAACTGACTTTTGTTTAACAACCTCTCCGATGAAGAGAACAAGCCTTAAAGCGTTTTGGACAAACAGCACACCCAGTCCCTCCAAAAACCTCTGCAAGCCATCCACCCTGCTAACATACACAGGGCCCACTCTCTGTGTGTGTGTGTGTGTGTGTGTTTGTGCACCAAATGCATTCATACATTATGTTCATGTTCACATAGTGTTGTTTCTGTGTGTGTGTGTGTGTTCATGCAGCCTGAGGGTATTAAGCCTAATTATAACATTCTTTTGATTAATAGTGTCTGCTGGCAGAGGGGGGGGGGGGGGGGGGGGCTCTGTGTGCAGCCGGACCACACACTATAAATAAAGTCTAAGTCAATAACAACGTTAAGGATCACTCATAGTCTTGTCAGCTCTGTTTGCTAAGCCTGAATAATTTAGCCAATGAGAGGACACTGAGACACGCACGCCAATAAACACACACACACTCTGGAAAAGTACAAGCGGTGGCGCTCTAATCACCTACGGTGATTAGATGTGGCCACACTGTTGGTACATTTGGGTACACACACACACACACACACACACACACACACACACACACACACACACACACACACACACACACACACACACACACACACACACACACACACACTGTTTGCTTTCTTAATCAGTCCATACCATTAAAGATGAAGACAAATCACACCTGCAAAATTCCAATGCTGTGACATTACTTTTATTAATGAACACTCCCCTGCACTGAAAAGGCTATTATTTCTTTAATACACCCCAGAGTGTCGTTAAATGGAACTATTTTAATGGTATTTCATAATGACAGATTTTTGGATTGTCGGACCCTCGCCTGGCAGCAGAATTGCCAACAGGTCTTTTTTGCTCAACGCATACAGCTATATTCAAATAAATCCAAATTAAATGAGCAGATTCTTTCTTAAAAATATTATTTTCACACCTGTGCGAACTCCAGAGGAGTTTGATTGTTGGCTCAGGGCAATTATCAGGGCGCTAATTCATTTTGTGTTCTGCATAGTGTGAGGTGATGGTTTTAAAGACTCTCCTGCTGAGACAAATATGTTACTGCTGCGGTTGTTTAGACTTGAGTGAAATAAATGTAGTATAATTAAAGCATTTCTAATGTAAAATCCCATTACACACATATACAATAAGTCACTCTCTGTCTTTGTCGTTCTCACAAACACACATTGAGGGAAACACTTAAAGCCTTTTATAACCATGTGATCCAGTAACTCACATCTTAGACAACCCCCTGGGTTAAAGAATTTGTTTTTTTCCTCCGTGTTGCGATCTAACATGACCTCAAGATCACACCAGCAGCTGCTTCTATCATTCTCACTACGTTGAATGTGTGTGTATGTGTGTGTGTGTGTGTGTGTGTGTGTGTGTGTGTGTGTGTGTGTGTGAACCCTTTCTGATTCTGTAGACGTACGTCTCTCTACCACGTGTGCTGTGGCTATTTGTTTGCGTGCATTCAGTAAATAATGTAAAAACAGTTATGTAGTCAGAGAGAACCAGTTGGCTCTTTGACTCAGTGGTTGGCACAGACAGTTTTCAGTTCAAATCGGATGACCAGCTGGCTGGTGTTTGCATGTTATCCCCTGTGTGGGTTTGCCCCAGATGTTCCTTATACAGTCCAAAGACCTGCAGGACACAGTGGGTACAGTGGGTAAAATGGAAACATAATCTGTTTGTCTGCTCTGAACACAATGAGCAGTTCAAAAAAGAATGAATGGATGCATAAACTTTTGAAAAAAATCCATAATCTATTGTAAATTCATACACATCTTCAATTAAATTTGCTGAGGCAAAAAAATGTCATCTAACCATAGTTGTCAGACAAATGTCTAAACAGGTAATACTGTTGTGAGGTTGAGAAACACATGTTTATTTAGAAATGATGTCCCCCTCTCTTAAAGTGACAGTACCCAGCTTTTAAAAGGCATTATGCATACTAATACTAAATTATATAGGCAAAATAAAGCTAATGTACAGATTTCCTTTAATTGATTGTTCATCACAGTGATAACAGACACATAACACTGCAGTCTTAAAATGGGAACTATTCAGATGTATTATAGACTATAATGCAACAGAATGTGGTATTTCAATGTTTAGTGATCTTAAAAAGTAATTATTTTCAAGCACCAACCCGCATTATTTGTTTTTTTTATTACAGTGTTTGCACTTTGCCTTATTATTAATTTACATTGCCACCCCACTGAATTGCTATAACTCCTCAAAACATCCGATCGGTCCACTTCTTCCTGCACAGGAGATAACCAGGTGGAAGGAAATGTTTCGGGGTGTCTCCTACGTACCCCAGCTTGCCATGCAACCCCTGTACACACACTTAACCCCTGACACCCCCCAGCATTCACACACTCTGTCATCACAGGTCCTGTCTGCTGCTGACCTGAGCACTAACACATGCTGGGGACAACTTAACCTCTGGCCCTCCAGAAGGAAAAACACATCGACAGAGGAGAGGGAGGGCATTGCAGGGTGTGGGAGGGGGGGTTGACAGGAACAGACAGAGGAGGAAGGGGGATCAGTGTGTGTGTGTGTGTGTGTGTGTGTGTGTGTGTGTGTGTGTGTGTGTGTGTGTATGAGACTGGCGTACAGCCAGCCGATTATACACAATTGTAAAGTGACACATTTCCACATTATTGCTCTCATTTGTTAATCTTCAATGTCTTGTCTCCAACTAAATAGCACATCTCTTTTGTTACGTGAAAACCTTCTACATACCAAATTTGGTGGGTACATTTTTTTTTCGCTTCCTTAAAATTCAATGAGGCAGAGGAAACCCTTTCAGAAAATATAAGAGGAAAAGAAAAAAGCATGGATCTAAATTTGCATCTAAATTACAAACAAGGTGAGGTGACAGAAGTTTGATATTTAAGTTGTACAAGGTTTTCATCATATATAGCAATGTGTTCTGTGCATTGTCATATTCCCCCTCCTTTAGTTTAGTTTAGTTTAGTTGTGCTGCAGTTACCCTGTGGGAATCTATAAAGCTTCATCATGTTGTTTTTTCTTTGAACTAAAAGAGGTATTAAAAGAAATATTGTGGCCTGTTTGTGAGAAAAATGTTTACCAGACACATCTTGGCTTGGGCCCCTGGGAGAAATAAAACCAGTAGAACTTCATTTTGATTTGGCCCATTATTGCTAAGAAAATATGTATTTATTCACACTTCTCCAGTGTCCACAACAACAATATATAATGTGTTAATTGACAAAGATATTAAATATTAGACAACAGAATGGTCATCAAAATCATAATTTATGGAAATTAAAGTTCAAGTCAAAATGAGGAACCTACTGTAGATGAAAACCATACTTTCATGCCTAAAAAAATGTGTTTTGGCAGGAGAAACTTTGACAAGTATGAGACATCTGTTTGTCTTTCAGCAGACCGAGAGGAATCATCACAGACCATGTGCATAATGAGTTTCATGCTTCTGTCTTGTTTCTGATTGGTGCAATTTAGGATGTTACAATGGCACCTTGTTACAATTGCCTCCGAGCTCCCCTACTTTAGAGGTGCTGGTACACTGTAAACCCAGAGTTGTAATATAAAAATATATAACATAGGTATAAATGTATAAATGTTACATATTGTACCTTTACGTTTCACCATGTGCAAACACTTAGATGGTTTAAGGCTTCTAGTAAAGTCAACCAATTTGGGATAACAGTGCAGGTGGATTATGTCCATTCTTTCTGATAAGCTAACCTGTTGCTAGTTGTAGCTTTATATTGAACAAACAAGTATGGTGTAAATCTGCTTATCAAACACTTGGCAAGAAAGTGAATAGGCTAAACCTTTTAATGCTTCCTTTAATGTTAAATTATAGATTATAGGAACTTTAAATACACTTCTTCCTTGTCACGCTGCTGCCCTCATGGATTCTCAAAATTCTGGAAGCTGTAAATGTAGCTATATTTTGGCAAAGCTATGAGTGTTTGGAACATACTGGGTGGACAGCTCAGAAGCGGTTCGTGATGTAGGAATAGTTTGACACTTTTCTTACAATGATGTTTTGATACCTTTGTTTCCATCAGAAACATTGGAGTCAATTGCCACGACCTGAGTCCAAGCTGACCACAGCTGCTGTTCTATGTGAATAAGGAAACTACAGACCTTTCATAGTCATTCAAGCCAACACTGGGTGAGGGCAGATTTTTTTGTGGAGTATCACTTTAAGGGTAATCCACAGCAGCCAAGAGACTGTTTTGACAGCGGTGGAGCCAAGCAAAAGTACTAACAGAAAAAGCAGGACTGACTTAGTCAATTGATACTTTTTATAGAATCACATGATGAGAGAGAAACAACATGAGGGAAGAAGAGAGAGCAGAGGATTGCAGACAGCAATTTGTACAGTGTTGTTTTTTTTTATGTGTCAGCGGAAGCAATACAATGTGTTTCTCTATAAAGGCACAAGCCAATTGGCAGATGGTGATGCAGATCAGAGGGAAAGGGCTGGAGGAATGAAGTCAGACAGGAATTTCTAGGAAATGACGGCTAGCAAAACAAGAGCAACATGACCGCATCATACAAGTGCTGTGCTGCCCTTCAGCTGTGCGCTGGCACTGCTTTTAGGTTCTTACTTTGCCCAGAGAAAATCCCGTCCTGTGTGCATTCACATGGGATAAGCAAAGTCTGTATTTTACTCAAAGTTACTGACATTATTCCCCGGATATGATGTCAAAGCTCTGCGTAACAGTTTAAAATATAGAAAAAAATCCTTACATCATCATTGCAATTTCGCTCTTCTAATGGATTTGAGCTTGCTCTTTCTACGAATGGATGGGTTTTCATGCTGTGTAGCGAGATGACCCTCCTGAATTTGCACCCAAAATGCTGTCAAAACTTTCATTTATAATTGCCAACATTGCCTCCGTAATTCTCGACCGGGAACGATGCAAGAAAAAGGTGTGAAGAAAACAAAATACCTTGCAAAAAAAACTAAGCGATCCCAAATTCCAGAGATGCCGATTTGCACAGGACTAATATTATCTCACATGATCTCTGTGTTTGGCGAAATAAGGTAGGTCATTTTCGGTGGTTAATTTTTTTTTTGTGGAAAAATTACGTACATGGAAGATTCGCACAGTATTAAGAACACAGATGACCTCTGGAATTATTACAAATGACTAGAGGTCCCCCATACTAGTCCCGTGTGAATAGAGTTTTAGAGAAACAATATCAGGATACCATAACATGCCACAAACAATTTAATGCGACTAGGTGATGTTTTTGTTGATTGCAAGCATACGTATAAGATGAACATATTTGACAGATCAAGGCCTTTGGTGAGATGTTGCAGTTTGTAACGGTATATTTGGTAAGACGCTAGCGAAGCAAAACAGTACAGACAATAAGTACAGCAGAAACATCAGATAGGTGTGACCACTGACTTTAACTATATATCAATAAACATTACAGTTACGGCTGAAAATGACAACAGAAATATTGCAGATTTTATATATGTCCACAATTCAAATAAACTGTTATTTGTCTAGCCTTCTTGTTGTCTTCGGGTCAAATTTGACCCCGTTTCAAAGTTTCTTTATCAGAAATATGGGTTTATTTCAACCAAATTAACCAAAAATAACATGGGTGGTTCCTCATGACCTTCTTCGCAAGTAAAATTAATGATGAATGCACATGCGGAGACACACAAACACCCACACACACATGCACACACACAAATTGTGAATACAATTGCATCAGTTCATTTTAATCTGGGGATATAATAATTGTCACATACCAGCCATTAATCCAAAACAACTAATGATCTCAACTCATTTTACTCAGAAAGTAGGTATAATCTTATGTAAATGAGGTCTGTTGACCATAAATAGAAAAGAATAAGTGTAAAACTAGTTGTGATGAGTTGGAATGAAGTTGGATAAAAGCTGTAACACAGAATTGAGTTATTAATGATAATTGTCTATACTTTATAAACAAGCAAAGCAGACCAGGTCATTTTTTACCTGGGAAGACACCAGGTGGGATTATTGGCTGCCATTAAAAATAATAAAATGATTTCAAAACCATATCCTGACAAATCACTAACATGTAACAGTCTGTAGTGATTATCCACAAACATAGATTCATCTGATCTTAACTATAATGAAAATAAGTAATAATTTATGCTTATTTTACCCCCAAATTTGGTATTATTTCATGTAAATGAAATTTATTCACCATAAATTCCAAAAATAAGTGTAAAACTAGTGGTAATGAGTTGGAATGAAGTTGTCTAGAAGGTGTAAAACAAAATTGGGTGATAGGCAAAACAGACCGGGTCAATTTTGACCAGGGAGGACAACAAGTGTGATTATTGGCTGCCATTAAAAAATGTAAATGGTTTCAAAACAGTATCCTGACTAAACTTTGACTTATACCAGTCTGTGATAATCCATCAACATATGTTCCCGTTGATCTCAACTGTTAGTCAAAATAATTCATAATTTCAGCTTTTTTTAACTCAGAAATTAGGTATAATTTTATATAAATTAGGTTTTTTGACCATATATTAAAAACGTAAGTGTAAAACTAGTGGTAATAGGTTGGAAAGAAGTTGGCCTAGAAGATGTAACACAGAATTGGGTGATAATGTACACTTCATGCTTTATAAACTGGCCAAACAGACAACAAGTGCATGGTCGACGGGAAGAAAACACAAGGGCTAGGAGTGAGTTTTTTGTTAGCTCAACGTCAGGATGATTTGGTCTACAAGAGAGCCAAAAAAACACAGGACTTTCACATGTGATGCAATGGTGTCTGTGACGTTAGGTCCTCATTTTAGTAGTTTTATATGAATCATTTTAAGCCAATCCCTGATGTTTTACTAACCCTATCTAAGTATTTCTCCTAAACTTAACTAGTTTATATGTGTTTAAAACCACGTCCATTACGTCACATGATTACAGTCACATGATTAAACGGCCACCGTGTAAATAGAACGATCACGTGTTGTTTTGGGAAACTTATAATGTTGTTTAGGAATGAGGATGTCTTGGCATGTTATATTGCACACAGTATAACTGCAGCTGTTGAAACAGTTTACCTCTCTGTACCGTGTGTTACAGGCCAGAGGTTACTGTCATGTCAGCAGAGGACATGAATCCAATCCAGTTGTCAATATCAATTCATAATTAATGCTCTTTATTTGCCTTTGTCTTTTCATGGGCTCTGTGGTGCTGTATGATTGACAGGGGAGCGCCTATGAATTCATATCGGAGACTTCATAAGTGCCTTGCGGCTGCAGATTGCACAACATAATTGCCTACACGTTGCACAGTCAGTGCAGCGAGGTTTGGCCGGGAGTCTGGGGACAAACTGGCAACCCTGTATTTGTGGTTACATCATGTTGAGTGTGAAAGCTGAAAAGACAAGAGAAGGAAAGTGAGTGATTAAGATGCAGAGTGAATTAAGAGGAAGAGAAAGGAAAAACAACACAGAGGAAAGTTGGTTGTAATTCGCACACACATCCTTCCAAAGGGCGTGGTACAGAGGGCTTTTGGCATTTGAGGTAAAATTTGTAATCCCTGAAAGAAAGCAAAGGGAGAGAAAAAAGTAACTCCCAAATCAACAACAAGCAGATTGACAGAGGCAGATGATGGCCAACATTTCTTGGAGGATTCTACCTACTGAGATATAGTGTCTCTGCAGAGCTTGTTGTGTCAGTGGGAGAGTGGTGGGAGCTGGGAGGTATGCAAAATCTTTTTTGGAGAGGTATGTGATGTAAAACGGGGGAAGTGGGATAGCAGCTGAGGCTGTCCAGCACCCATGAATCAGGCTGAGGCACCGTGAAGCAGCGGCCCTCATAGGAGCCAGATGGGCCCTTGGCTCAACACCGGCAGAGATGAAGGAACACACACACACACACACACACACACACACACACACACACACACACACACACACACACACACACACACACACACACACACACACACACGCACAGACACAGAGACATACACAGACACAGAAACATACACACACACACACACACACACACACACACACACACACACACACACACACACACACACACACACACACACACACACAGGATGGGAACAAACAGGCTCTCATACAGATACAAACCTGGAAATGCGGGTGAAAGCAACACGCACATTTCATAGCCTATAAAACAGTTTGGATTGATATGCATGAAGTGCACATAAAACATGCTATGTGGAAGAAACAAGTACACACACACACACACACACACACACACACACACACACACACACACACACACACACACACACACACACACACACACACACACACACACCAACTTTGACATTTCTATGGTAGAGATGCACACATAAGGAGCCACAAAACTGACAAAAGCAAGTAAAAAGGTTATCAGATATGTAAAAATATAACAGAATACATCAATAAATAACACTAGTTAGTTAAATAGGCCTAATTAAAATGGACTATTACAAAAAAGCTTTATACTTTATATTTACAAATCTGCTGTTGAAATACATTAAAATTTGTTTCACTCAATTTTTAACTTTTCTGGTCTTTGCAACATTTAAGCATGTGTACCTTATTTCCCCAACACAACTTTTTTTGATTTTAATAAATGCTTATATTACAATGAGATGGGTGTGACCATGCACGTCCAGGGTATTGGTTCAGTGTGTGTGTGCGTGTGCGTGTGCGTGTGTTCGTTTAGGAGGTTGCATGCACCTTTGATCTTAGCATGGAGGAAGCTTTTTTGGCACAAGGTCATTAAATACCAACCACTCCTAAACACCATCTCAGAGCCAGGCTATAGGTTCTGACTATTTGTTTTCATATTTGGCAGCTTAGGACACACAAACAGGCTGGTCGTAAGAAGGTGTTATCCTCTTTGGATGCCCAGAAAGAAGGCTAAACGACTAGCAAAGTACTGTGCTCTGTCTGCTATTATAGGCAGCCGCCATATATGGCAAAGGCGCTGTTACTTCTACCCACAAGAACGGAGGGATATGCTTAATATTATCAAGACCTGCTGTATGCCAATGGCCCACGATTTTGTATATGTATTTCACTGCATCTATACTATTTATGTCCTTGTATTCCCTTCAAGTGGACTTAAATACATTGTTAAAATGTGTGTCTATCTAACTCCTAAAACAGTTTAAAAGTTTAGTTTAGTTGATTTGACATTGCAAGGAACAATACTTTAAATCAGTAGCACACCAAGCCTACAAAATAGCAATCATAAAACAGTACTACAGAGACACACACTTGGTAAATAAAAAAAATAATCTTATGAAGAAGGAAGCATGGTGTCTGTGAAAAGTTTCGTCCAACTTCTTGATTTTCATTTGGCATCAAGTTAAAACGTCAGTAGTGTAAACACTGTTTTGTAAAAGAAAAAAAACTAAAACTATTCTTAAAAATGTATATTGTTTTTTGAGCAGAGATAAGTTGATAATGGTTCACATGAAACAAAAATAACAAAAAAAGAGAAAAGGAGGGAGCAGTGAGGTAACTGCAACAGATACTCTGCCCTCAGATCATTTGAGCAGGTCAATGTTTCAATGGGGCTTGAAAAGTGTATGTTTGCTGCAATGAATGGTTTCCTAAAGCCCATCATCCCTGTCTGCTTGACTTAAGTTAGACAGACTGTGACTGATTTCAACCCATAGTGAACCCTTATGATCCAATGTTTACATGGCGCAAAAGAGATGGGCCGAGGAAAAAGAGCCGCATTTTATGGACTGGATAATTATCAGGTTTTGATGGTCATTTCTAGAACAAAGACACATTTGAATGGTTGTTAATTTACTGATATTTACGTATAAACTTATTTTTAATCAATACAAAAAAAGTTTCAAAACTTTAAAAAGTTCAAACTTTGCAAATATGCATAGCTTAAATATACAAAGGAGTCATTGGTATGGCTTTTATAATAAAATCATTTTTTCTCAAGTCAGCTCAAACACATAGGAATTAACAATAATGTATACTGAATGTCTATTTTAACTTATTGAATATATTTTTGTTATAGTTTGAAAGGTGAAAGCCTTTTTCTGGGAGGTCCATATATCGGCAGACTTTTAGTGTAAACGCACAAACTTCACTGCCCAGTTTGTATGTAAAAACAAATCTCTCTCCATAAACATCTGTAGCCGCTTTTGATTATGTTCATAAATATTTCCATGATTTTATCCACTCACAAAAATCCATGGGCCTATCCAGAGCAGTGTGCCACAGCCTGCTAATTATTATAGTCTTCCAGAAGACCATCTGCTTTGAAATATGGCCGTAATGACATCTATCAAATTGCTGTGGCAGGATTTGTTTTTTTTTGGTGTCATATATATCCAATAAATCCAATCCAAGGGAAAGTAGAACAAAGGGCAATAATTATGAACAGAGAAAATGAGACTCATCAGATTGAAGAGGCTGAGTCACACTGAACAGATGCTCAGCCTTCAAAATATCCACAATACATACTAAAATTTACAACTAAATTAGAATCCTCAAACATATGAAAAATCCACTTCTTAATTAACTTTTATAGGTGGATTTATTATCAGCAATAACTCGAAAAGAAATAACATACACAAGTTATTTCAAGTGCAGCTCAGACACACTAAACAAAGATATATTACATATTTTGTGATCAGTTGTGATTTCCCTTCAGTTGAATGGAAAAACTGATTTATACACCGACCTAATACACAGCAACAAAACTATATTTCCTGCACTGATGCTTCTGCAGTGTACACCCAAGTAAAGGTTGCCTTCAGCCTGTCATTTCCAAAAGAATTTTCATATGTAGTTGCCATCAAGTGCATTCTGAAGCCTTGCCATTTTAAGTTCAGTGCACAAAGATACCCCAACAGGAGGACAAACATGTTCTATGATACTCTATTTTTGGTGTAAAAAGTAATATAGAGTCCAGAAACCATGTGAAAGTTATTCACGTCAGAGCAGCAGATTGTTTTACATCACAGTATCAGTGATTTTAATATTATTTACAAGCTTCCATTTTTTTCTTTTTTACATTCAGCCAATGTGCAATAAACCTTTTAAAATACATTTTGTTTATTTTGTTTAATCTTGTGTTTTCTATGTTTTGTTTTTTTACAGGCATCATACAAGTTCTCACTGAGGAGGATTTAAGGTTTCCATTCAATCATTCTACTTTTGGCTGGTGAATATATACAATTAAGTTCATTTCTTAAACTTCATTCTGATTGTGCAAGTTGAAATGTAAAACAAGAGCCATCATTTAAAGCACCCAAATGTTCCTATTACAGTAAAACTTGGGGATAAAAACTGACAAGGAGACATTGAAGGCAGCATTATCCACAGAGGTTTGTTTCCTGCTGCTGTGGCTTTTCTACTCTCAAGGACATACACTGCTGAACACAGACCTCTGCTGGATACTTGTTGTAAACAACATTCTAGTTCACTTCAATTCATCCAACATCAAACTTGTAGACTTGCTGTTTTAAGGTACAACCTCAACCTGCATTGGATTATCCAATATACAACAATTCTGGTTGTTATTGTGCTGAAATGTAATACTGTCTATGACGCAATAGTGGTTCTCATGCTTGTATATCTTGGTCTAGTGATTGACATGCCATCTGATGCATATGGTGTCAAAGGGCTACCGCAGTGATAAAGTATGTCACTTTCATAAAGGTGGGGGACTCACAAAAGACAGAGAAAAAAAAAAATTAAGCAGCAGAGGCCGAGATATCCAAACTTTTAGTCCCTATGGGTCAAGCTCTAAAACCCTGGATACTACAATTCCCATAATGCAACCCAGTGTCTTCCATTAGGCCCTCCCTAGTGACTACCACCCGTCCAGACTTTTTATTATACATTTTATGTCTCAAGCCCAAGATGTGTGAGACATAAAATGACATAATCAGTTATTTTCTCTATAGGATCACAGAAGACACTATGCAACTGTTTTTCTATAGTACTCCCCATGATGAGTACACTGACCTTTATGCATAAAATGGAGTTGAGTATTATATCCTACAAAATATGTTACCAATAAAAAGTTGGTATAGATTCAATACACTAACTATATACAATGTTTCATGTTAGGATAAGGTTAGTCTCGCTTTGCCAGACCCTCCTCCAAAAGGATAAGGTTGAGACACTTTTAGACCTGTGAAATCAGTGTATGGCACATTTTAAGGGAAATAACCGTGAAATATTTGACTAGAGGAGCTTATAGCTTCTCCAGTTGGAGTTATCTGTCTATATACAGAATATCCATTTCTCTTCTGGAAAGTTCTACCTATTTCTCATTATCTCTCTTTATGGTATGTTAATTGTTTGTTAATTAAACTCTGACATCCTATGAATATTAAGAATTGTCAACTGTTCACACAATACAGTAATGTGAACTATTTAAATTAGCTGGATACAAACAAAGCTACAGGCTGAAAATGGCAAGTTTTAAAGAAAATTTGGGTCATGCAACAAGGCAGGCCTGCTTGGTTCTTTCAGGGGAATGATTGTAAAGATTTCAAAGAATATGTTTACGACAATTACTATCTAACTGGGACGTTTTGGGACCGATTGGCAGGGATTCCATGAATGTCACTCTGAATTTGCTCTCACCAGTGTATTGCTGTGTGTATTTTGTTCATAGAAAATCCCCAACAATTGGTCCCAAAACATCCCAGTTAGACAGTAAATGGCGTAAACATATTCTTTGTAAATCTTTACAGTCATTCCCCGAAAGAACCAAGCAGGCCTGCCTTGTTGCATGACCCAAATTTTCTTTAAAACTTGCCATTTTCAGCCTGTAGCTTTGTGGACCAAGCAGTCAAGGAACACAGGTTTAAAGTTCAAAAAGTTGGGTTTATTTCCCCCAAAACAATGATTCACAAGCAAATAAGGCAAGAGTTATAGGGCCCATAAAAAGGTCAACAAAAGATAACTACTGAAAAATAAGGCTAACAAAATCAAAATGTTAACTCAATTAACAGACCTTCCAAATGAGACGTGAGGGACCCTTATATACAAACTGACCAAACCAATAAACACACAGAGGGGAGGACAACATGGACAATAACTTACTTGCAGGAAGAAACCCTGATCACCCCTGCTGTCAGATCTTTTGGAAAGGTCCAAGACTGGAGCCTCTGCATAAAATCAGGTTCCACCCTCTGCCCCATCTTTTGTTCACCAGGAAGAGAACTGCAGCCAGGTAGCTCAAAGACAAACAGAAATGAATTAATATCATCTCAATTGCAACATGACAAACAATGTAAACTGTGTGGTAAAAGCAGTGCATTACCTAGGTGCTAATAAAGTAATTTTAAACTGAACATACTAGTGTCTTTTATGTACCATTATGTGACTGCAATTTAAAATAACTGAACATGTGGTGATGTTGGTGAGTGTGTCCAACCTTAAACCTTCAATTGTGTGGCTGTGCCCACCACAAGCTTTCTAGCTCAAAGTGTGTTGTTTCCCGAAGAGAACGGAGTTAACGGCAACACACATCGCCGGAAAACCGGTCCAAAACCTCCCATAGTTATTTAACAGGGTTGAGCTGTTGTGGCCGTGAAGGCCCTCATGCCCTCTGTGGAAGCATCTGCATTGGTTATGTTTCCCCCTTTACTTTGTTACCTGTCTGTATAACTCCATGAAAAGACAATTATAGTTCTCCCGTCAGTGTCCCCATTATAGCATGCATGCTACTTCTGTTTACAAATCCTCACCATCTTTCATATCCGGGTCCACCCAATAAGCCCACCAGGTGGCAGCAGTTGCCTGCTTTTGACTGGAGCTCATGAACTGATTAACCCCCACTTTCCACCCCAGTGTGAGAGAATCCTCAACCTCCCAGCACAGTAACAGAGATATGAGCCTCTCTTAAGCTGTTTTAATTCTGACATTGTATGCTGCCAACTGGGCTATAGCCTATGGGATAATTCTGTATGTATGTTAAAGTGTGTGTGGGTATGTAATATGTCTTTAGGATAAAGTAAGTTGTCAAGAGTCAATCTTGGTTTCTTTTCCCCCCTCCTCACTCCTTAAAGCATGCATACACACCTTCTCTTTGCATATTGCTGGTTAGAGCTGCATGTGTGTGTTGCTGCAGTCTCCTGGGCGCTGCCACCCTGCCCAGACTACTAATGCCCTACCTGCTTCTCATTAGACTGTCCCGTTTGAGTCCGGCCATCTGCACCAGCTGGTTGGCAAACCCTCTGCCAACCGTTTGATGTCGACGAGGAACTCAGCGACGTGCTCAGGACGGTGTCCCAGCGTCAGACTTATAAAGATCTTTGCTTTGTAGTTGTTTTTTTTGTTTTTTTTAAAGCCTGAGAAAAGTCCTGATGTTTTCATCGAGCCGGCAGGCTTAAAGAGGACCTAGGTTTGTTTGGATGGCATCAGGCAAAGGTACTTAACCAAGGTTTGCACAGTTTGAGCTTCCTTAGATGTGCTGGATTTGTCTTGGCAGATGCTTAAAGAGAAAGTGGATGAGGTGATGTAGTGGTAAACAGAGAGGAGCTGGAAGACTGAATGTACAAAATGTCTTCTTGGCACTGGGTTACAGCCTACAGTATTTAGCAAAAGCAACATCTCAAAATATTTCCATAACTTGTCAACATCTCCCATTGAGATTGAAGGAAAGTCAATAAAGTGTACCTGCTTTCACCTGATATTATCTCCACATATCAACAATTTTTTTTCCGCCATTAACATTCGCCATTGGATTCAAATTGCGTTCACAGTTAATCACTTTTTGATACACATGCTATGGATGCTTTCCCGTAGACTTAGGTTTCAATATTTTTATTTTTTTGGGCTTTTTATGGCCTTTAATCAACAGGATAGCTTAAAGACAGGAAAGGGGAGTGAGAGGAGGGATGACATGCAGAAAAGGGCCACGGGTTGGATTCAAACCCAGACCACTGCCAAGGTCTCAGCCTACATGGGGCGCACACTCTACTGGGTGAGCTAGAGGACGCCCCGGGTTTTAATATCCAGCCTAAAGGTTAAAGTAATTAAGCACCACATTTACAGAAAATATAATTGAATAATTTCAATATGAAAAATAATTTAAAGGTGTGGTGTGGAGTGGGAGGTTTCTGCCTCCTACCCAATATAATGGAAATATGTGTAATTATGTATGTGGTGCTCAGCACAGTGAAAAATGCAGCAGCAACATCTTTCTTTAAAATATAAGCGCCCCGGTTACTCTGGATAACCCACCGAACAGACTATTTCTTCAAGGGGTGATTGAGTGATTATATAGGGTATTTTACACTGTTCCTTAAGGTCTCCTAATAGGCTATGTAAATTGCCCGAATGCTGTTTTATTAGGCCCTTAACTACCCTGTGAATATGGCTCTATTTGGAACAAGAGCTTTTCTTCCAAATATGGTATGCTCATGAATATTTAGATGCGCTGCGCGCTGATTGGTTTGAGAGAACCCCATAGAAACACATTGGAGATGAGACAGCAGGTCTCATATTTCAGACACTGCAAAGTTGTACATTGTTTGTCGGGCTATTTCATTATTTAATTCACTTCTGAGAATTTTTTAAGTGAGAAATCAACAATTTATAGCTAAAATATGGGCCGTTTTATGAACATTTATGGATAATTGCAATTTTGGTATGACGTGTCAGACTTTAGGAGCTCCACACAGTCTGACGAGAAAGCGTCAATCTCCATCCCCAGTGAAAGTCACCGTTTCTCGGTTAATGGACGAGCAGGGCTCTGGGCTCCGCGGAGCTCCGGAGCTGCAAGCTAGGCTATGTGTCCCATTTAATCCTATGAGAAAAGATTGTTGCTACACTTTCGGCATAACTTTCGTATATATTTACAGTTTGAATTTCGTCACGCCACTTACATACCATCTACCCCAAGGTCTTATAAAGCTAACAATGGTGTCCGATTTGAATTTAATGAATTTTTGTGAACATTAGGGGTTTCGTTAGCTGTGACTGTCCCTCCAATCCTATGTGTACAGGTGGCGGCTAGTTAGCTTCATTTTTGGCATAATTTTTTCGTATATTTACAGTTTGAATTTCGTCACGCCACTTATACCATATATCCCAAGGTCTTAGAAAGCTAACAATGGTGTCTGATTTGAATTTAATGAATTTTTGTGAACATTAGGGGTTTCGTTAGCTGCTACTGTCCTTTCAATCCTATGGGTAAAGATTGCGGCTAGCTGCAGGCCCTGGAGCTCCATCAGGGCCTCGGCATTTTGTAGTCCAGTACCCCAGAAACGGTGACTTTGCGCGGGTATGGAGCGCCGCAGGCTTCCCTTCGTGATGGAGATCCATCTAGCTCACACTGAGCCGGGGTCTATGAAGTAGGACACGCCGGGCGACGAGGCAGCACCGGCCGCTGTCACATAGCCTGCTGAGCTCCTGCTGAACTGCGACACACAGTCGGACAAAATTTGCAATTAGCCATACACTTTCGTAAAACGGCCCATATTTGACCTCTACATAGTTGATTTCTCGCATAAAAAAGTCTCAGAAGTGAATTTAGTAATGCAAGAGCAGGTGAACAATGTAAAAAGTGTCTGAGATTTGCGCGACCTAGATTTCGAAGACTAACTCACCTCAGATCAGTTAATGGCCTATGTCAATTTTGGGGCGTTGCAAAGATAGAGACTAGAGCCAAATGAGGAGGAGCCGCCGAGTTGACGTCAACTCGGCGGCTCGTTGAGATTTGCCCGTTTTCAGAGGCAGTTTCAAGTTGTGAGATTTGCAGAGGAAAGAGGTGTCAATGGGATTTAGAGGTTCTATGTATGTCCTAGTTACCCACTAAACTGTCATTATTCAACTATGACAAGGTAAAATCGGTTTTGCATTCAATCACCCCTTTACGTACAGAGAAGTTCAAATGAAAACTGCTCAAAGTGAAGTGTGTGGATTATTCATAATAACCCTTTTTTGGGTGAACTGACCCAGAGTGAGTTGTAGTGCCCTCCTGTTTTTGTTTTTTTATCGCCAGTGTATGTATCAGCGACTGCTCTGCCCAGAATAAGAGTGACTATTTTGGCTCGCTCTGATGTCACGCTGGCCTGTGGGGCATGCAGAGCCGTCTAAGGGAAATATGACGGATGCCTCTGGATGTCTATGAGGTGAGTAAACATGTGTTTAGAGATACTGGGTATGGGTAAATACACCCACAAGCGCAGGCTGACACATGGCCGAGCTAATCCTGGTCTCAATCTCTTCATCTAGCTCTTTGCCTTCATCGCTTCATTGGCATCCACACTTTGAAAACAAAACTGCGTAAACCCAAGAGTCGAAATGAGAATGGAGTGAGAGGGGATGGGAGGACAATGAGAGGTGTTAGGAGGCAACATTTTACAGTTTTTTTACAATCACTTTGGCACTAATTTCAGAACCGTGACGTCATTTTTCAAAACTCTAGACACAAATCTCACAACCAATGATTAAAATACACATTTTTCAAAACTCTAACACTTTTTTCAATTGCTTGGATACAAATAAACCAAAGATCATTTGTTCATTTAACAAAGATCACCTGTTCCATATGACACAACTTAACATCAAAGTACTACTATTTCAAAAAGCAATTCACACATTACATTTCAGATGATTGTCTATTAATTTCATTACAATGATCTAACTATCAATCGATACAACTACTCAAAATGATAAGTTACTGTTGCATTACTCTTAATGCATAGTTGTATGGAAACAGACAAACAATATTCCATGTTTAGATCGTGAAGTTTCAAGATAACGAGATTCATTGTCACCAATTAGTGTGGAGCATGAACATATTAGACTACATTATCTATGGATGTAATATTTCATCATCATTCTTTACTGTAATGTACTACTGTTTATCAGATACTCTTTCTATGGTCCAATGTAACACTTTTCAGATTATTTACAGTATTGACAGTACTGCACTGTATGCATGCAGGCCCTTGGAATTGCTTGTCCAATTCTGCCAACAAGTTACTGATGATTGATATATATATATATATATATATATACTGTATACGGTATATATATATGTATATATGTATACTGTATACTGTATACAGTGAGGAAAATAAGTATTTGAACACCCTGCTATTTTGCAAGTTCTCCCACTTGGAAATCATGGAGGGGTCTGAAATTGTCATCGTAGGTGCATGTCCACTGTGAGAGACATAATCTAAAAACAAAAATCCAGAAATCACAATGTATGATTTTTTAACTATTTATTTGTATGATACAGCTGCAAATAAGTATTTGAACACCTGTCTATCAGCTAGAATTCTGACCCTCAAAGACCTGTTAGTACCTTTAAAATGTCCACCTGCACTCCATTTATTATCCTAATTTAGATGCACTTGTTTGAGGTCGTTAGCTGCATAAAGACACATGTCCACCCCATACAATCAGTAAGAATCCAACTACTAACATGGCCAAGACCAAAGAGCTGTCCAAATACACTAGAGACAAAATTGTACACCTCCACAAGGCTGGAAAGGGCTACGGGAAAATTGCCAAGCAGCTTGGTAAAAAAGGTCCACTGTTGGAGCAATCATTAGAAAATGGAAGAAGCTAAACATGACTGTCAATCTCCCTCGGACTGGGGCTCCATGCAAGATCTCACCTCGTGGGGTCTCAATGATCCTAAGAAAGGTGAGAAATCAGCCCAGGACTACACGGGAGGAGCTGGTCAATGACCTGAAAAGAGCTGGGACCACCGTTTCCAAGGTTACTGTTGGTAATACACTAAGACGTCACGGTTTGAAATCATGCATTGCACGGAAGGTTCCCCTGCTTAAACCAGCAAATGTCAAGGCCCGTCTTAAGTTTGCCAATGACCATTTGGATGATCCAGAGGAGTCATGGGAGAAAGTCATGTGGTCAGATGAGACCAAAATAGAACTTTTTGGTCATAATTCCACTAACCGTGTTTGGAGGAAGAAGAATGATGAGTACCATCCCAAGAACACCATCCCTACTGTGAAGCATGGGGGTGGTAGCATCATGCTTTGGGGGTGTTTTTCTGCACATGGGACAGGGCGACTGCACTGTATTAAGGAGAGGATGACCGGGGCCATGTATTGCGAGATTTTGGGGAACAACCTCCTTCCCTCAGTTAGAGCATTGAAGATGGGTCGAGGCTGGGTCTTCCAACATGACAATGACCCGAAG
Organism: Zingel zingel; assembly: GCA_023566125.1. Taxonomy (NCBI): domain Eukaryota; kingdom Metazoa; phylum Chordata; class Actinopteri; order Perciformes; family Percidae; genus Zingel; species Zingel zingel. Next base: position 32,923,476 of record CM042316.1, on the reverse strand, counting down.
CACACAGCCAGGATAACCAAGGAGTGGCTCTGTAAGAAGCATATCAAGGTTCTGGCGTGGCCTAGCCAGTCTCCAGACCTAAACCCAACAGAGAATCTTTGGAGGGAGCTCAAACTCCGTGTTTCTCAGCGACAGCCCAGAAACCTGACTGATCTAGAGAAGATCTGTGTGGAGGAGTGGGCCAAACTCCCTCCTGCAGTGTGTGCAAACCTGGTGAAAAACTACAGGAAACGTTTGACCTCTGTAATTGCAAACAAAGGCTACTGTACCAAATATTAACATTGATTTTCTCAGGTGTTCAAATACTTATTTGCAGCTGTATCATACAAATAAATAGTTAAAAAATCATACATTGTGATTTCTGGATTTTTGTTTTTAGATTATGTCTCTCACAGTGGACATCCACCTACGATGACAATTTCAGACCCCTCCATGATTTACTGTTTTTTATTTTCTATTTTGTAGCTAATTATTTTGCTTTGATTCAAATAAACCTATGTCAATACATTTCAGGTTTGTCTGTAGTATTCGCTCTAAGACTGCAGTACTTTTACAGGGAAGTCTTTACATCTAATACCTAAATGAAACATGTATCACCTATTTTGTACTACAATATTTAATGATTGTACGAACGATGACCCAGTAAAACTATGGGTAACTTGTGTGTGGGTGATCTAAAGTAACGTTTCAATGGTATTTCACAATAAACTTGTTTTTTGAACCAATGATTGTGCAAGTGCAAGATTTATTTAAAGATATGAATGCACAATGCAATGTTTTGACCATTGGACAGCCTATGTTACAAGTGATGATTGTTTTGCGTTTTCTGTCTAGAGTTTTGAAAAATGACGTCAAGGTTCTGAAATTAGTAGCAAAGTGATTGTAAAAAACTATAAACATGGTAATGGCTCACTCTCCATCATGTGGAGCCTCTTAGGGCCTGCAGCCACCAGACCTGCGCTGCTAGTGGCCCACCGAAACTTAAAGATAAATTAATCATTGCCTTCTCTTCCATGCTTCTCATCACTCTTTACTCCTCCTCTCCTCCATCACAGCTCTTTCTCAAACTCCCACAAATACTCGCCTCTACCTCTCTTTTATCCCATTCATTCTCCATGTGTAAACATTTGCATGCAGCACCTTTTTCTTGTCTCTTACCTCTTCCCATCTTCCCCATCTATCTCTATCACAGCTTAAATCCTCCCCTTCCTCCCCTCCAGCGTCTTATACTGATGTGTAATGCTGACCCACTTTATTTGACGGGGAGCTGGGAAGAAGGAAGCAACGACTGAGGGAAAGGAACGATGGAAGGAAGGACATCAGAGCTCTCCTCCTCTTCTTCCTCTTTTCGCTCTCCCTCCCTGCTGCTCATGTCCCACAGTGCTGTGTTTAAGGTAAATATTTTTACAGCACCATTCATCACAAGGGCTTCTGGGACAGCCCTCCCCACTTCGCCAACCCCTTCTATCCGCAAGATCAAATATTCATATGCCCTCCCTTCGTCTCTCTCCCTCCTCATCTCACCATAACCCGGTGTGTTTAACCCCCACATCATGTCAATTCTAGTTGATACTCCCACTCGTACTTTTTCGCCCCCTCACGTTGCACATCTCCACACTATAACTCCCATACTCTCTATACCAGTGTAAGGGTATGTGTGTCATGCATGGGTCACACTTCATGCAGTTAACATATCAGGTGGGAGTGACATGCACAGCCTATTCCCTCATGTGTATTTCAGTATGTTGGCTAAGACAATGAACACTTTCCTGCATACAGTAATATGCACGTGATGACAAAATGAAACTGATACGTCTCAAGTGAAGCTGGAAGAATAAAATAAGACTGATGCATGTTGAGTGGATGCTTGTCTTCCACACTCTCCTTCCTCGCGTTCTAACAACCTCCCTCACACTCACCACCTGTCACTCACCTTCATGGATATTGTTCATGAAAAAAAAAGTTCATAGAGAAAAGGAAATACTATAGTGGTGACATGTTGTGGCTTTGTCATACCTTGTCTGTCAAAATCTAGTTGTAGGGAATTTATTTATACTCTGCTTACATGGTGCATTTTTATTTGTTTTAATAATGTTGTGTTTAAACCAATTACTGCAAACTAACTGAGAAACTGAAACCTAGGGCCAGCTACATTTCCAGCATAGGAGTAGTTGGTCTCTAGGTGCATAATAAAGCTACCATGTAAAGTAATAGTGAGCACTTTACTAAATGGGTACAGGCTAAATACACAATGTACAGCGAGCAATAGGTAAAGGGTGGTGGTAAGGGGCCAAGGGGGGCCCAACAGTACATTTTTTGCCCAGGGGCATACTAACGGGTTAATCCAGCCATACAAAGAAAATATAAAGACATGTCATGATAAACTCACTAAGCCATGTTATAGGAATATTGTAGTTATATGATAGGAGATAAAATATAACATATAGCACTGTATAATAGAGTCAATGTAAATCCCACAGGAACTTAATAAAATAAGATAAGATAGACTTTATTAATCCCACACTGGGGAAATTCCGGTGCTACAGCAGCTCAAAAGAAAAAAATGTACACACATCAGAATAACACAAATACACATTAAGTAGACATAGGAGAAAAAATATACATAAAGTATAATAAATAGAAAAAAATAGAATTAGTTATAATAATAATAATAATAATAATAATAATAATAATAATAATAATAATAATAAAACAAACATATTTACACAATAAACACCCTTATATAAACAGACAGGATATTATAATATAAAACATTGTAATTTCCCCTTGCGAGATTAATAAAGTATAAATATTGTTATTATTATTATTATTATTATTATTATTATTATTATTATTATTATTATTATTATATAAACACAGATATAGAGATGAGTAAGGTGCGCATGAATATAAATGACATATTGCACAGTTGGAGGTAACAAGAGTAATTAATAGATAAATATGCATAGTGCAGAATATTGTCCAGTTCATATTGCAGAAACAGCTAGCAGTAGGATTATGCAAAAATCATGCTAGCTCAATACCTGAGGCCACTCGTGGAAAGAAAGGACATTTACCTAACTACTGCACTTGAGTAGAATTCAAGGTAGTTGTATTTGTACTATTTCCATTTTATTACTTTATACTTCTACTCCACTTCAGAGGGCAATATTGTACTTTTTACAGCACTACATATTTTACATGTATGACATATGATGAGATTATAAAACTGGCTAGGCCAAACAGCAGTATATACTAGAGAAGGTAAAATTAACTCCTCCTAAACCAGCTACAACATTGTAATGTCACTTAGTACATTACTACTGATCCAATTACAGAAGTAGGTATAATAAAACATTATGAAAGGGCCTCTCTGTATAACGTGTATTTAAAATTAAAGCTGCTTATATCAATATTTTCATATTGACAGTGGATAAAATGAGTGTGTAATGTAAACCTACTTTACACTACCTGCTCAGCACCAAACAGACAAGCTACTAGTGAACATGGTGGATCTCTCTGACAAAGCCAGCTGACAGTGATTGCTCTTGCCCTGTTTGCCACATGTAAGTTATTAAACGATGACTCTAACTTGAATTTATTCTTGCATTGCCAGACCTTTCTCCACAGCGCTGCGGCGGAAGGTCTGGCTTGTCCACACAAAATGCCTGGATAGGAGAAAACCATGCTCTGGTTAATTGGCCGTTATTTAAACCAATAACAATCGTCTTGGGCGCCGGACACAATGACGGTGCCTCTGTAAAATAGCCTCGGGAAGGAACTTATTTTGGTAAGTCTGACGCGAGCTCTGGAATTAAAATGGCTGAGTGTGGGATGAGAATTTTATTAAAAAAAAAAGATATTTCCCGAATCAACCAGAGTTTAGAATGCCGACACAAATAAAAGTGGAAGGTGAGGAACATCCAACCAAAAATGAGGGACATCTGGCGGAACCGGAACTATGCCGTAAATGAAACATCGGAGATATAGACTAACTTGAACTTAAACATGTCTCAGAGAAAATTATGGCTGGCTGGATCCCCTGAAGCAAAAAGGCTGATAGAAACTAGATGGAAACTGGCGCATTCCCTTTTCGCTCTTTCAATGATGTGATTACATTTGATTATGGAGTTATCTGGGTGCTAGTGGCCTGGGAGGATGCACTTGAGACATTTTTACTCTAATAACACTTTTAAAGGTCTGCTGATATATTGTATATGTTAAGATTTGTAAACATTTTATGAACCATTTTTGATTATATAAATATAAAACACCCCAAAAACCCAATGCACTTCTATGAATGTGTTGGAAATAAAGCATGGGAATGGCAAAAAAAAAGGAGTTGGTGGAAACCCTAACAAGGAAAAAGGAGAGTCCATATTGAACTTAAATTTTTCAGGTGGCCAGAAACATAACTCCAAATGAATGATTATATCTCTAGCTTTATGATGCTCTCTCCATTCCCTCTCTGTCTATAGGAGCATTCTGTGATGACAGAGATTTAAACCTAGATATGGCCAGTAACAGGGAAGGACAAGGGGGAGACGGAGAGACACAGAGAGTCAGGGAGATTTAAGGGGCAGATGGGTGGAGGACAGAACGTCGTGGAGAACCTGCGTTTCCTGTCTCCCCCTACTATGAATATTTGATGTGAGGGACTAAAACCAGCTCCGTGAACTCTGAAAAAGTATGACAGTTGAAAAAAAAAAAAGGAGAGCTGCTTACAACAGCCATCCAGAGGAAAAGCGCAGGGAGAGTTGCTACTCTGAGAGATGTCTGAGCGAGGGAGGCAGAAGAAGAGACAGGCTGGAAACTGTGTAGACACACACACACACACACACACACACACACACACACACACACACACACACATATATATATATATATATATATATATATATATATATATATATATATATATATATATATATATGTATTATGTGGGGAAATGGTATAATGAAAGGGGAATAAAAGTGCAGGCCTACATGTATCCTTTGCTGAAAATACAATGACATGACCTTTCTTTTTGGTAGTTAAATGCAAGCTTAAATTCTCCCAATCTCAAAATCTGTGTTTAAATCTAGTTCTAATCTTAAAATGTAATCCCTGCTCTCACTCTAACCTAGCCTATTGAAGAGGTGAGAACTGCCACATTGTCTTTACTTTGGAGCATTTTGTCTGTTCTCGTGAGGTCATGTGTTAATTCTAAAATGCAGTGGAACACACACACACACGCAGGCTTGCACACACTGACACACTGAGGGCAGGCAGGGCCATTGAAATATTGATGGAGGCTCTCTCCTTGCCGTAATGAAAAATTGTCCTCCGATAAATGTTTCATCCGTCCAGATGCATCACCTACCCATTTTTAACAGATGAGGCAATTCGCTGTATAGAAACACAAACGCTGGGGAAGTGGGTCTCGCTGCAATTTGTTCCCCCTGAGCATACAATTGAGAGGGACAAGGTTGATATTTTAAAACATATAGGGGAACAGAGGAGGTGGAAGCAGCAGCAGCACTTTACATCTTATTCTCACCCACACTGATTTCCCTCACACTCTTTACATAAAGAAAGCTGTTAACTGTGTATATGATGGTGTGATGACATTTTTGATTAAATTAAATATATTGACATAGTTGCTGATTAAGTAATCGTTGCAGCTCTAGCTGGGGCAGATGGAAATGTCATTAGTTTTATCACAATCCAAAGTGCTGGATACATTGACATTTAGACCACATGATGGCACTAGATGGTTAATGTAGCACCAACGTTTTTACAATTCAGCTTGAGGGGAACAAGAATGACTGAACCAAATTTTATGACCATCCAGCCAATAGTTGTCAAGACATTTCACTCAAAGTGGAGGAGGATCGCAAAAGTCAGTAGGATTCATCCGCTCAAGATCATGGATATCTGTACCAAATTGCATGGCAATCCATCCAATAGCTGTTGAGATATTTCAGTCTGGACCAAAGTGGCCAACCAACCAACTGACAGACACTGCCATCCCTAGAGCAATGCATAGTAAAAACTACAAAAACTGAATTTAAAGAGGGAGGGGGGGGGGGGGGGGGGGGGGGGGGGGGGGGGGGGTGGAGAACATAAATTAATTTGACAGTGCATCACTGGATCAATGTTGTGTATTCTGATAACAGAAAAAGTAAATCCTGCCAGACCCTCAGAAACATTTTCTTTCTTGAACTCACCACTTTGCACAGATGTTCAGCAGCCAGTCACATAATAAATCATTGTAAATCAGTTTATAATTTAAAAAACAAACAATAAAAAAAAAAAAAAAATTGCAACGTTGTGGTTTGAATGGGAGGTGCGGCTGCTCTCTGGGAACAAGGAATTCAGAAACTAGTAAAAGTAAAAGTAGCAAAAGCTGGCCTGATAGAAAAAGTAAATCACAGTAAATCACTTCATCACAGAATAGCCCATAAATAGCCCAAGCTGATAACTTCTAAGAGAGTAAAAATGTGTTCTGTAGTACAGCTGAAATGTAGATCTGACCTCAGCGGGTCTCAATCAAGTGTCACACTTTGATGATTGCTTCTCCCAGTGCTTATATCATCCGTGGAAAGATCCAGCTTACAGTACATGCTTGCTGATCAGGCTTCAACACAGTGTGCTTGTCAGATGATTTGCCTTTGTTAGTGAGTCAGCAAGAACGTCTTCCCTTAAAAACCACAACTGCATCAGGAGAACTTTTTATATATATCAAGGACCCTCAAATAAAAAACAACAACATGGTAACACTTTATAATAACTACACACAATTCATCATTTATTAAGCATTTGTTACCTATTAATGGTTTGTTCATCATCATTATTTATTGTTCATACATAAGTTATCATCAGTAAAGCATTTGTTCACACAATTATAAATGGTTTGTTCATAGTTAAATAATAAATTAATAATGATGAACAAACCATTAACTAATAGGGAACAAGTGCTTAATAAATGATGAATTGTGTGTAGTTATTATAAAGTGTTTACAAAAAAATGTACCAACGGGGCAATAAATGTGTGGCAATTTATGCTCCTCTTTTGAATTGACTTTATACCATTTCATATTACATAAGTAAAAGCATAAAACTCTCTTTTTACAACATGGAAGCTTGAATTCTCCCACCATTGTGTGTGAATGCTTTATTGCCCCTTGGATGTTGTATGCTGACTCAACATCTCATGGCTGAAAATAAATCAAATCTATATGATCAGCTAGCGTGTGTGAAAAGTATACGTTTCCTATCAGCTTGAGCCTCCGACCCACTAACCCACTTTATACCCTACCAGCAGCCCATAGTTTGGTCATGCAATGCAGCATCTGCTGTTCAGCTCACACCACCTGCTTGCCTATATCTGTACACTCTTCATATACTATATATATATATATATATATATATATATATATATGTATGTGTATCTTGCATGCCACGTCATAACCGCTAAAGAGCTAGAGCTTGCACACAAGCTATTTCAACTGTCCAACCGTTGCATCATCAATAATTGAGCGTTTGATAAAAAAAGAGTGCATGAATAGTTTTACTTGAGTCACAATAGCAATATGCACACTCCTCCCTGTAAACACAGAATTACACTGATGGATCAGAATGACTGATTGCCCGAGACCTGATATTTTACCCGCTGCATGAAAAATAACATGAATGTTTTTATTGTTCATGCATGGTGTGGCTGGGTGCGGCTGCTCTGGGTTAGATTACAGCAGAGACTTGTTTGGGACATACTTTCCTCCTCAGCGACTGTAATTAGAAAAGCCTTTCTGCTCCCTTGCTCATACAGCAAACATGTACTGTAACTAAAACTCCTCTGGGCTATTTTCCCAAACTCTTTCCAGACCGAATATGACTTCAACTTGTTTGATTGGCAGTGCATGAGAGCCCAACACAAAAAGCAGGCTTGTGCGCACAACGGTTTGTATTAAAATGCATCCATCCTTATTAAGATTCAGAAAAGATTGGCTGAATCTGTCATTATGGTACTCTCTGTCTCTTCATTGTTATTGAGCAAAAACCCATTAAAGCTGGGCTAAGACTTGGCAAGCTTGCATGATGCTGCCAAAACAACTCCGCTGACATTGTCTGTACCCTTGATACCTCTGCCGTTTGCTGGTCACATGCTGAATGATAGAAATATTGGAATTCCAATGATTTCCCCTGGCAAAGCCGAGGCACTTTCCCATCTGCTGTTAAACACAATACAAGAGGTGAAACAGCTAAATTGAAATGATAAAACAGTTTCAGCGGGTGTTTTTAGAGACAATAGTGCCAATCAGGAAGGACCCTAAAGGCATCAATAAGGAAAGAGCAATGTCAATGAATTTGCACAAAATATCCCTCTGTCAGGAGGCTGGGAGCAAAATGGCATTCCTTTTAACACCGCAGCCATGCTTATCCTAATAATCTGTCACTGTTGGAAGCTGAATATGACTGTCACTTCATGAAAGATCCCATGGGCCTTTAGTTTTTGACTGGCTCAGGGGCAAACGCCTCGTTACTGTGCAGAATTAGTGCTGTACTATCAACCACATTCCTGTTATTGTACAGCTGCTTCGTTTTTAATAGTGAATTCAGTAACCTGCTTGGTGGCTTATCTCTGCAGTGGTGATCCAACCCAAATGAATGAGCTGTAGTTCATTTAGTCCAGTTCAGGGCTGGCCACCAAGACAAATACATGACTTATAAATGGTGGGATTGGTCCACTGCCAGTCTGCTTATGCTTCCCTGATTTGATTTATTTTTTATTCCTTAAATACCAATTAATCCAAAAACATATACATATATATATATATATAATAATAATATTACATATTTTCTACATTACATTATATTTTTTATGTAGTAAAACAAACACTTTTAAGTCATGACTCATAGGCTTGGGGTTGTTCAGTTCATCAGTAAAATAAAATTAAACTAGTAATATTTGAACACACATATGTGACACAAAGGAAAGGGTAAAAATGGAAAGTTTGAAGAATGAAGTGAAGAAACAAAGCAAATGCAGATGCCTCCATACAGGCAACCAGGGGCCACTAAATGATTTAAAGAGAGTTGTTCAAGCCTTTTTTCTGCATCTAAGTCTTTCCTGTCTTTCAATGATATAGAGTTCATACATGTACATATTTGTATCTTTTCCTGATTTGACTACTGCAACTTTCTGTATTTCTGCCTCAGTCAAAATCCACTTTGACGCCTCCAACTGGTTCAGAATTCCTTTGCAATGCTTCTGTAATAATGGGTATGAAAAAAGAGAGCACATCACACCTGTTATTGCACTGGCTTCCTATACATTTTAGAAGTGATTTTGAAATTGTATTACTTACTTTTAAAGTGCAACTCCAACTGGCCCCAGCATATACAATAGATCTCTAAACACCCTATAAGTCTGGTCATGCTCTTAGATCCTTACTTTTTGCTGTTCCCAGCTTGACCCCCAAACTCAGGAATGCACTTCCTATAGAGGAAAGGCCATCAGTATCTGTCAACTTAAAAAAATAAATAGTTTTTACAATAGCATTCCTCTGAAATTGCACTATTTATGGGTGTATCAGAGGTGGACCGATTAGTCAATGGACAGAAAAATTATCAGCAACTATTTAATTATTGATTAATCACTTAATTAATCAATGGTCATCTGGTCAATGGTACCAGTGTAGCACAAGCCAGTAAATTTAATATATCTAGTCAGACTAAACAAGAATGTTATGACACAATCTTGGGCTTTAAGAAATCTCATTCAATATATCATCCAGCCCATGGCCATTTATTTAACGATTAATCGATTAATCAAGAACAACCTCTACGTCTCTACCCAACTAAACACCTATAGGAGATTTTGGAGCAACACGTTGGACAGCACTCTTCACCAACATCATCAAAACAACAAAAAAGAAGAATGAAGTTCCACACACTTCAAGAATATATGTCAAGGAGCACCAAAGCGGCAAACCTTGCACCTTCTTTGTCGTCCAGTCGTATATGCTTTCTAAAATTATTCACCAATATAGGGGACAGTTGTTACTTTTTAATGAAGCTTATAGATTATTAGTAGCTGCAAGGAGTGTGATTACCTTGAGTTTAAGACAAAAGTATTACAATAACCCATTTAAGCTTACTGTGTTTTGTCTTCTGACCAGTCAGTGTGTGAGTTGACCAAAGTGGCCTCCAGGGGGTGACAAGCTACAGGTGACCAGAGCACAGAAGGAAATAAAGAAGAATTGGACAACTGACGCTGGGCTGGGATAGCTTTGAGAGCTTGGAGAAGATAAACTGTTAAAAGAGCAGAGGAATGTAAGTCAGACGTGACCGCCTTACCATGGTTGGATGCTTGAAAGGAAATAAGTACAACACTGTAATGTGGAAAAAAAGGAGATGGCCATAATAGTAATTGTGCTAATGGGTTTGTATATATTGATTGTAGAGGTTATAGCTTTTGAGGGAATTTTTGTCAGCCTTCTTCGCTTTCCCCCATTGATCTTTAACTCCTAAATGCATTGTTGGACTCTTTCCTTTTTCATCTAAACTGTTGTCATTGAGGTACACCATTAACTCTGCTGTAATAAACCATCCTAGGTAAAAGCTATTGCATTAGTATACTGTACATTCTCTAACCTTCCATTTTCTATTTTAAGCCTCGACATGTCCAATTAAACTAACTGAAGCAGCCTGTTCATGTACATGTTGTTCATCCAGACGAATTGTACATAGATGTAATAGTTCAGCGATACAATTTCATGAATGGTGTGACTATATAGTCTATTAGATATTTTTAGACACTATTAGACCTGCTGCATGTTTTAATTGAATTTAGAAGGGAATGGCATGTCTGTTTCCATATTTTGTTTGTATTTTCTAAATACAAACTATTCAATAGGAATGGGGTTAAAGAGCGTCACTAGGCAGAGTGGGCTACTTTGAGACAGCTGTGGGAGGTAAAGGTAGGTCCAAATGGGGATTCGGTCTTTTGTCCTTTTCTTCTCACCTCCTTCCTGCCTTCCCCTCTGTCCAGCAGCAGCCTCCTGCCTCTTGGCAACATGCAGGCAGTTACTTGCTGAGGAGGTTAACTGCTGTGATGTGTCACTAGCACTTTCTTCAAATGCTTCTTGGAACAACCACAGCCAATAAAGAAGAAGCAGCAAAATAAGTGTTAGTGTTTTTAAGTGTGCTCATGAAGCCAATGCTTTAGCAGCTGAGACGATGAGCCTTTGTACTGTAGATGAACCCTGGTGCTGGAAGCTGCTTTTACTTTTGACTTAGAGAAACAAACCTCATGAATAAAGACACCAATCATTTCAAATTTGACAATATCCCATGATTCCTTTGTGAATTTCTCCATTCATGCAGTAGCTTCCTGGCTGCCAAATGAGAATGAATAATCACAGGTGGTGGGAACAGACATTGGCATTACCAGAAGGCTCTTACAGCCTGAAAGCACTGTTGTGTGCAATTGCCTTGCAGCATCAGACAGCACCCATGCATCATAACAATACAGCAGTGGCACAATCAGGACATATTGACACACCAGGTTGGCAAGGTGGCAATCATGCCCACACACTGGTAGGCCTGGCAGAAACATGATCTGGAAGAGCTGCCGACTGGGGCCTTGGGCATGGCTGTTGGCATGCCTTGGCATTTATGGTGCTAGTGTAATGAGTGTGTGATTGATTGGAACCACAATAGGGGCTCATGTACTCAGAGCGGTATACAGCACACACAGGCGGGTGGCACTCCTGGATTAGAGGCCCCCTGGGCTCCCACCCAGATTAAAGGGTTACATTAAACAGCATGAATAAAAGATTGAAATTATTCTCTTTGGAGCATACCCCTAGGAGAAAGGATTGAAATGTGTTTACATTTGTGCCTGCTGGGAAGGATGCTTTGGATGAAGATTTTACCATTTCCTATTTCCTCTTGAAATAAGAGGAAATATGCTTGCAGCAAATGTCTCTATCACTTTATGCATCCAAGCGCAAGCATAATTTAAATATGTAATTACCAGCTACAAAGTGTACAATGGGATACCGGTAACATGATTATGCCAATGTTAAAGGGTACCTCAGTCATTTGGATAATTACATTTACATGCTTGGGGCCAGACTCTCCTTGAGGTGGAAATGGCATGGAAGGAGCAGTAGTGCCACCTGAACTGTTTCGGAGGCATCCAGGAACATATAATGTTATCATGCTTTAATGAGGACATTTGAGCCCGTGGTCAACATCATTTTGCTTAAACCTTAAGAAGAAGGATGGCTGAAGGAGCTTTTATGATTTTAATCTCTTTAATTGGTCCTATAGTTCATGAGCTAATGTAATGAAGGAGGATGGGGTGCCTTAATCAACTACAGGAATTGTGGGTAAACCAGTGGGCAGCACAGGTCCCTGGCAGGGATCGACTCCCACCCCCTGACACACTATTTCATCTCAACTCACCGATCACTTAACCAAATGAATAGTCTGCTCACATGTCGTCATGGTGATATTTCACACGTTTTTACCAGCATCATAACTATTACAGTCATTACCCCCACTCTTCCTTACTGTGCTTTGCTTATTATTTATTTATAAACATTACAGCTTAAACAGCGGGTTTTTTTTCTTCAGCGGGTTATACCCAGTCTTGCCAAGACTGAAGTGAAACACTCGTGGCAGGATGTAAAAAAGAACCCATAAAAATGTAGATTTACTGCTACATCAAGGGGAATAAGGAAATAAAATCCAGGATTTCGGTGCCATCCCGACTGGGGATTTATCAAACTGTTTCTATTGATTGGTAATCCATCATTCAATCCAGGGCAATGGGCTAACGCAAGCGGAACAAGAGTTGGCTCCGGCCTCAGATAATGACTCGCACATAATCAATGGCTGATAATACAGAGGCTGCTCTAATTATTGACGACCAGAGCACTGCTCCCCTCTGTTTACCTATTCATTCACAGAGGGGTCAATTAAAAAGCTGTCTCGGCCTCAGATTCTGGTTGTCCAGTTGGTTAGAGCAGGCTGGTGTCCCATGGGAGACGGAGGTGAAAGGGTGACATAGACAGGGATTTAGGGCCTAAAGGCGCAACGATACACAGTTGGTGTTTCTAACCAAGGAGCGATAAGATGTAGACAAGATTTACTTATCAGTCAGCTCATCGGCAGCAGAATCACAGGTGCAGCCTGGCAATTTGATGGGCTTCGAACAAAGTCACAAAATCAACAATAACTCAAGGCACGGTCTCCTGCTCTTATTCAATATCTTCTTTTCAGACTCTTCTTGAAGTTTGTGTGTGTGAATATAAGTGTGTGTGTGTGAACCCTTGTTAAACTGTGGCATGCTTAGTGGCTTGTGGTTAGAAAACATTTTCCATTATTTTGCACTTGGTGTGCTGACAGAAGTCTGTTCAGCGCAAGCATTCCAGACATTTCTCTGTCTCACATGTGAAAAATAACTGGACGGTAAACTGGAAAAACAAACTTCAGCTCTCACTTCAGCTTCTCTCTCACACACACACACACACACACACACACACACACACACACACACACACACACACACACACACACACACACAGACAGACAGACAGACAGACAGACAGACACACAGACACACAGACAGACACACAGACACACACGGCTGGTAGGTGATGCTTGGTGGTAAGTTAGGATATTTGGTCTGGTGAGAGAGGGTGGTCTGACATAGCTCCTTCCAAACTGCAACACTCAGACAAATGTTGCTGATGAAGCCGGGGTAAAATTAATTTACCCAACTACAGCTAACCAACTTCCACCCCCCTCCCAAAACCTTATCTGCCTCCCTTCACCTCTTCATCTTCACTGACCCACTTCTGTAGGTATCCTCTCTCTTCACCAGGTGATCCTTGACCCCTCCAGTGGTGATATGTCAACGGGACAGTGTTACCAAACCACAAATATGAATGCCAGTCTCAAAACAATGAATGAGCGCTCACAGATACAGATCTGACCTGGCAACCCCAGGAGTTTGTAAAAAGTGGGTCATAAGGGAACCTCTGTTTGAAAAGAAAAGGCTTTTGCAATATATCTGCTCTTTCTCAGTCCCTATTCAATTAAGATGCACACTGATTTGTTAATTTAAATAAAACACATTGTTTTGTGTGTTCTGTTTTGTTTGCTTTTTGGTGCTGGCAGGTTGTGAACAGTGAGTTTTATTTACTGATGCCTGCTGCAGCTGGAATAAGGTTGATGAGAGCGGTGTGAGTGAATCAAAACTTAAACAATGAGCTAAAAAATGCTAACGGTTTCTGCAGAGCTGAGGGGAACTGCACAGTCGGGTCATTATTCTCTTTGTCGTTACCAGTGACTCCTTTCACATTACAAATCTAATTTAACCAATTGCTAATATAGATAATATTAATTCATGCAGCTTTAATTCTTATGTTGTATCTTATATACAATATGCGTTTGACACACATATTGTATGTGGAAAAGTATTCATATCTTTTTTGAGATACACCTTTCGTATGTTCCAAATCAGACTGTCATCACCCAAAAAAAGTCTGCAAAGGTTGTCTGCCAAAGCAGCTTATTACAACCCATATTTACGTTTATTGTTAGGCACCAACCTCTAGTAACTGTAGTACCTATGACAGGCGCAAAGGAGGAACTCAGGTGACGTATTTTGAATGTGACAAACACAGGATTTCACCCCAGAGACTGCTGTTCATGTCCCCTGTGAAACCAAAAATCAATGTTGACTTATACTTATATGTTAACCTAAGTTACGTATTTAACTTACAAATGTTTACGTACTTAACAAACATACTTATTTAACCAAGTAGTTTTGTTTCAATTCACAACGTAAACCACATGTTTAAAACTGTGACCATTTCACAACGTGCGTGGTCATGTTGTTTTGGGAGTCATTGGCAAACATATTCATCAATGTTGCAGGAACTTTATTATTTATAACATTTCTATTCTTTTTCAGTCTAATTTAGTGTGTATCACTTATATTACCACAATATCAATTGTTGTATGTTTTTTGCATTGTTAATGCTGCCCACCTGCCCATGTATGCTCTTCGATCTTTTAGTTTTCTGCACCCTGCCACTATTTGCTGCTGCAATAACCCAATTTTAATTTATAAACCTAATCTAATCTCATCAAAAGGGGCCATTATTTACTTTGATTTTATGTTTTCAGTGATTTTGTATCTGTAGTTAAATTAGTAGACTGACTGTAATTAATCTTTCTGATGTGATGCATTTCAATATAATTTCAGTGATTTACGTCAAGCTGTGATGTCACCTTTCTCGCCTGACATGTCAAGCTCTAATTAACTCTGTGATAAGAAGCGCAGAGTGCAGACAGAATAGCAGTGATCAATCTCTCCTCTGCAGTCAGAAGTGTAAATGTTTAGATGTACAGCCGTGTTTCTTCCTATGTTAACACAGACATCCATTAGACAGAGCCAGCAGTTCTAGACTCCCTCTGACCTCCTGGGCCTTTATCACTGGGAGACTCTGCACCTGGACAATGGGCGTTTGTGTACATGTGGGAGTGGATCAATGCAAGTATAAATGTGTGGATGTGTGTGTGTGTGTGTGTGTGTGTGTGTGTGTGTGTGTTTGTAAGAGAAAGTGTGCGGGTTAATGCTTATTACAGTGTGTATGTGAGTGTGTCAGAGACTTCATGAATGTGTGCATGACTGGGACTTCCTGAGTGAGAGTGTGTGAGTGTTTTTATGTCACGGGTCAGATTGGGAGAGACTGGGAGGTTGATGGGATCATGACATACCAACCACAACACCCCCCGCCCCCCCCCCCCCCCCCCCCCCCCCTCCCCCGCCTGCACACACACTCATCTCCCTCGCCCTCCTCGACATTTTTCAGCCCTAGTCTGACTTTCCTGTTTGAATTAGAGGTGCAAACATCAGCCTGCCTTGATAAATGGTGTTTTTCCAGGGCCAAAGGATCAAGGCAACTGTAACGTAGTGTAAATTGATGAAGAAACAAAAGACAGAGAACTCTGTTGTGTGACTATAGCGTGTGTTGGGGGGGTGGAGGAAAGCTACGAGGGGCTGAATGTGGAGTGGAAGAAATAAAGGGATAGATGGGTTTTAAGTTGGTTTAAAGAAAAGCAAGGCAGGGGGGCATCAAGAATGTCTGGAGGCCACTCTTATCTCTCTGAATGAAAGGAATGCACACGCACACACACAAACAGAGCAGCTAAATTAAGATGTGCACTGAAGGAGAAGCAAGAACAAATCAATGGGCAGTTTAACACCCATCTTCCAGGGGATATAATGATACCTTTAGGGTAGACACAAATGTGTGTGTGTCTGTGTTCATGTACTTTTAGCTGCAGGGGACTTGGGTGGGATCATACACCCACACACCAGCTCAATCAACATCCCCCTTCCTCCTACTATTCCTGCACCCCAGCAGGCCTGTCTATCCGTCTGACTGGAACCTCTTTTTGTGGGGTAAAAAGGGTGTGTGCATGGGCTCTGTAGTAGGGCTCTGTGTAATGACAGAGCGGCAGGGTGTCCTTAAGCCTCCCGTGGGTGTACCTGAAAGTGCACCACCCCCCTGAATGAGGACCGCATTGGCTCTGTTGTTAGCTTTGGCTTGGTGAGCTGAGGGGGTTGGAAGGAATTAGCATTGTGTTTAGTTTTGGATGACAAAATAGTTACACCAAACTTCATTCAAAACAGGTTTTTGTCATTTGGACTAGCTGTTTTTTTATGTTAATGTTCACTATGGCTTAATTTAGACATGACAGGGCATTTTTGGAAAGAGCCACAATGGCCACACAATATTTGGCACCTGGCAATGTATGATGATGTTTTTCATTATTTAACAAAGTGCATCACAGATGGACTTTCAAACAGATGTCTTATTTGTTAAGATACCTTAATTGTCATTATTCCTTTTTCAATATTTTTTCATTGGTTTCATCATTTATTAGGTAATTAATTATACTAATATATCTGACAATGCACAAGCATACAACATTCTCTCACATGCTGTATGTAAAGTGTTTT
Organism: Zingel zingel; assembly: GCA_023566125.1. Classification (NCBI taxonomy): domain Eukaryota; kingdom Metazoa; phylum Chordata; class Actinopteri; order Perciformes; family Percidae; genus Zingel; species Zingel zingel. The sequence continues at coordinate 32,906,444 of CM042316.1, read as the reverse complement.
GCTGGATATTGGATGAAAATTATAAATATAGGGAGGGAGTGCATGTCTGATTATTGTTTTTCCCTATTTCTTTCTTTTTAACTCTTTCGCCCTATAAGAAAAGTTAATTTTTTATTTAGCATATTGTAATTTTTTAGACTGAACATTGTTTATTTTATTGGAGGATGATGGTACAGAAAAAGTAAAAATTTAAGTAAAAGATTTTTTTCTTTGGCTAAGAAGTATGTACCATCCATACCACATTAAAGCTCCAATCCCAATGATTGATAGAAGGCCTTACATACCATACCAGGTGTGTATCTTTGCAAATGATTAAGCTCAAATGGAGTTGGGCAATAGGTTCTGCATGTCACTGAGAGAGAACAGTACGTCTTGAGTCTACTGGGAATACAGGTGAAAAACAAACAAGTAATAAGGAAAGGCAAGAAATAGCTCCATTTCTCAGTTTTGATTGACAAAGTTGCAGTATTTGAAACTACTAAACTACTACGAAACTTCCAAATTCCTAAGGTTTTTGCATTTCTTTGCAGTTTCGCTATTGAGGATCATTAAAGTTTCAGTTTACAACATCTAAAAGCCAGATTTTAAAGACAATTCTTTTGGACATGGTTTAATTAATCTAAAATCATTTTTTTGTGGTTTTACAAAAAGAATGGAAAATGATTTTAGAATTAAATCAGAAGACGTCAAATCAGCGAGGTTAGGAATGTAGCACATAGCCTTCGATTTCATACGTTTGGTTTGTTCAAATCTCCATTCAGTGACATTTGGGAAGAGTTGAACAGAACATCTTTTATTGACTCGAGGAATTACATTTGAACATGGAACATGTAGTGTAATTAGTTGATGAATAGGAAAAGAAACACTTTCTTCCCTCTTTCTTTATTTCTTTTTCCCCTCTCTCACACACACCCTGGCTGACCCCAGTGTTTTGTCATCATCCATTAGTAATTAGGAGCTGTTTCCTGAGTGTGTATCCAGAGGCTTGCTGAATAAAGGCTTCAGAGGAAATAATAATAAATAATAATCAGGCCGACCCAATTAAGACTGATTACCCTCTGCATGATGCTGGGTGCTACACACTGCTCTGCTCTTCGACACAGGCTGCATTTACAGGTTTGTGCTTATACGTGAAAATCTATGTTCAGGCCAGCACACATGCGCCTGGGTTTCTTCCTAAGTAAAGCCAATTCCATGCTCCAGTTCATAATGTTGCAGTTATCGTGAAACCCTTGAACATTTTACTCCTCACAGGGGCTCAGACTGACTCCAAGAGACCTGGACTCTGCCTCTCACGCAGACTCTAAGCCCCTTTAAGCCTCAATCTTAGGAGACAAAAGCTATGTGGCTTGGGGAGGATTAGGAATATGGGTGGAGAGGGTCGACATCCCAAAACGTGATTAAGTGTTCGGTAAGTGACAGAGGAGGACTCGTGAGACTTAAAGTAACGTACTGAAGACGCCAGGTCCTTTCTGATGTTAAATAAGGCTGGGAGATGCAGCTCAATGGGGGCAGCAGGTGACAGTAGGGAGGAAGACGCAGAAGATGTCAATAAGTAACGCTTGGCCTCTGACAAGGAAGATGTGGCTGCTTTTGTTTTCGCTGCTGTCCTAAGGGTGGACCATAAGGGGCTGTGATCACACACACACACACACACACACACACACACACACGCACACATGTCGACGCGCATTTTCTCCAGTCTGAAATGAATACCTACATTATTGATCAGAAAATGAGAATGCTTTCTCTGACCAAAACACCCTTTATGTTGGCTGAACACACTCTGACCCTTTAAGATGCTGGAAAGAATAATTTGTCTATCTGTGAGTACAAATAGGCTAGTAGATATCCCATCACCCTAACCACAAAATGCATAGGGATTTATTATATTCTTCATGTATAAACACATGTATTGTCTTTTTATAATCCACAATGCATGTTTCTCTATACTTTCTCTCGAACATTAAAGATTCATTCTGCTACTACCCCTGCCTCTCTTTTCCTGTCACCGTCAATGAGTTTTAATGGCGGGTAATTGTCATCTGTCAACGGCCCCTGGGCCTGTTCCCAACGGCTGGTTTGTGACTGACACCCACAGCCACTCTTCTAAGAAGTGCCATATGGCCACAGTTAACACGGACATAGGACTGTAACCCAGCCTTATGAGAAGAGAGTGACAGGACTTGTGGATACAGTGTGATGTGTGTGAAAGAGAGCGAGAGCAAACACACAGTAACAGATTGGCTATAGATTTCACTATATATGCATTAAGGGAATGACTCTGATTTGTCAAGATTAAACACTGGTAGATCAGAGGGAAGGAGTCCCTTTATATTCTGGTGATACTTTCAATGTGTGTCAGTGGAGTTGGGTTGAATGTAATAATGCCCTAACAGCAGAAGTGAACTAGAATAATTAGTTAATGATAAATAATCATTAGTGTGGCATATGAAAGAAGCTAAACATGTCTCTGACATAGGCTAACAAAAAAAAAACAACAGCAAGGATCTCAAACTGCATACGACAAGTAGCTAGGTAAATTTGGTAAAATGCATCTCTTCTCTTTGCTTGAGATTAATGTTTTTTTTGTACATAATGAATAAATAATAAAAGATCAAAGAAAGAAAGATGGAAATGACTGTGTCTGGCAAATGTATGAGTCAAGAAGAAGAGAAAAACATTGAAACAAGACTGAGAGTCTACAGCCAAGCTGGAAGCTCTGTGAGGCTGCACTGAGACACAGAGGTGCTCTGAGGAAAGGGTCGGGATATACTCGATCAGAACTAGTTTTTTTATGTTGTCCAACTATATTGAAAATCAAAACTTTATAATTATAATTGTTCTGAATGGCCACATTCGAAGCCAGGGTGAAAATCTGAACATCATAGTGAAGGGGGAGACACAACCTTAAATACGGGGATAACGCCGTACATTTTCAGACAGTTTCTTCTGGAAGCCGTTCCAGAAAGTTTAAGAAATAGTAAGACAAAGTTAGTTTTTATTGTCCCTTTTTTAGTTGGAACAGATGTAGGTACACAACTGGCAATCAATTGAAAGAACATGGCATACATTAGGAAAGCGTTATTTACACCAATTGTACCCAGAAACTATTTTCATCAGGAGTTCAATCATTATTTCTTCCGATTTGTGTCCCAGTAGAAAAAGCTGTCAGTCACAGTGGTGGGGTGCCAAAATGTCCAACTATAAGGTAAGTAATGTAATTTTGCTAAACTTTTCTCTTGAGTATAAGTAAAATTACTGTAAATTAAAAAATATTTTCACGGTTTGGAAATACATGTTTGCCCACATCATTTGGATATATTGCCATCACTTTGTTTAGCCTGGTGTAGCATGACAAAACGCAAGTAAGCTAGTCAATTTCTGACAGTCAGACGTGTATGCTAAAATAACATCAATATTGGCTGCATTCTATTAAGGTGTGGGTTAATGGCACATGCAATTAGAACAGAGCCATATATTAATGTTAAATTATTATTAATTTTACTGGCCTCTGGGTTACAGCAAACAATGACACACTTGTTTAAAAGTATGTTATTTAGAATGTAACATTAGCTTACCAAAATACAAAAAGAAATAAAGAACAGGTCATTCAGTAAAGAGATGCCATGGCTAACTGCAGTACAATTTTGTAAAGACAGATAGATTTGCTTGTAACCAACATATTTATGAAACCTGTTAGCTGTGAACTGTAAGTACTCTTCTAGTGTATGCATCTATTACTCTTTGAGCAATAAAATCAACAGCTTTTTCACAGGCCTAAAGTATTGCAATAGTTTTAAATAAAAAAAACTCCATCAAACAAAGCTGCACACAGTGCCAGCCATTCCCTCTTTTACATTTTACAAGTGCTACTCCTGCATTCCCTGATCCTGTACTGGAAAAGTGTGCATGTATATGTGAGCGAGTGTTCTGGTGTCTGGAGTCATTTACCATTGGCTTAGTGTGATAAATATGACCTGTCTCTGCTACTCTGGGTTACGTGCCATTGAGGGATGGCGGCTGTGTTTGGTAACTGAGGACTGAGGCAGGAGAACAGGCCTAGTAAATGACTTTAACCCTGGGAGAGAGTTGGGTTATCATTAACAGAGGCGAAACAGCGTTGCACTGCTGTCAGAGCTCTAACCCGTGACACAGACGTGACAAGGACATGAGATGTTTCACTACAGTTTTGACCTTGCATCATTTTAGTGGGGCTGCATCCTTGGCAGCTCAGCTGCTTGGTTGGCTGGCTTTCTTATTTTTGTACCTTTTAGATTTATGTACCGTGCACTTCCATGAGTTTCAGAATGTCCATGACTGCGAGTGCAAGACAACATGCTGACACACACACTCATAAACACACACACTTCCTTGGTGGCTGTTTTATTTTGGGGGTTTTATTCTACAGTATTTTTAGCTAACTATCCTTTATAAAATATTATCATGTCATATCAGAGAATTGGTTCTGTAGGTATTTACCAAAGCCTTGTTTAGTGCCACAAAAACCCTTTAAGAAAATGGTGCTCATACAATGATGCTCAAATGGTCTTACAAAGTCCCTTCATTGTTCCCTGAAACACTATTGGAAGAATATTCTACAAACCAAACTTCTCTGACCTTTTTAGTTGAGCTAGTGGCATGGCTCTATGGATGGCAACGCTGATCTGTCGGACCACTTTGGTCCAGACTGAAATATCTCAAATAGAGATGTCCTGATCAAGTTATCCTTGGCCCTGATCTTATCCTTTAATAGCCTAATCCAATACTGATATTTACTGACTTAAATTATTAAATATCTAAACTATTAAGTTGATCGGCTTGAATTATTGATGTGAATGAAAGTTTACCTTGGAGATAAGATTGATGTGACACGATCAGCTAGCAAGAGTTTATTGTTGGCGTGTTTTCAAGTTACTCAATTAATTAATATTAATTAGTGACAGCTGATATGAGCTGCCACCGACAATGTTTGTCATTTTAACAGATCAAGGAGATGGTCAAAGCCAGCTAAAAGCAAGAAGCTGCTACTTGAATGTTTTGTGTACTGCTCTTTGCTAATAAAACACAGAAAGAAGACATAACTGATACAGAATTGGAGTTCAGCGAATCCTTGTGTTTCGCCAACTTCTGTGTCACATCTCAGTCAGTTGCACTGCTGCGCCCAAGTAGATTTTTCACATTCACACCATCTCTAATTTTCACTTGCATATAGTGAAACGCTTGCACTGACAAATCACAGTAGAGTAAAGAAAGGATTGGATTTTGATTGGTTTTATTTTAGCTGATACGATCCATTGAAATACACCCGAATTGGCACCGATACCAATCCTTAGGATCGTCTACGGACATCTCTAATCTAAACAAACATTAGGATGATTGCCATTACATTTTGTATAGACATTCCCGAAAGGATCAATCCTACTGATTTTTTTCTCTTGTACAAGCTGGTGGAAATTGGTAGTTTAAATTGAAATGTCTGAAAAACTATTGGATGGATTGCTAAAAGAAAATGAATACCCTCCTCAGTATAACTTGTATTTACGTTGGTGACTTTTCATTATGCTTTTATTACGATTATATTCATCAATCAAGTCAAAATGTTAACTTCTCAACGTGGTAATGAAATTCTCATCAGCTTCATCTGTACTTTAGCTTTATATAATATAAGCTAAATCAGTGCAAATAAGATAATGTTACCATGACAACACACTAAATGAAGATGTGAACATGATAAACATGCTAAACATCAGCATGTTAGCATTGTCTTTGAGAGCATATTAGCATGATAAAGGTGACATGTAGCTCAAAGCACCACTGTCCTTATACAGCTTCAGAACCACAAGTTATTGTAGACTCTTAGTCTTGTTAAAACAAATGCCACATTTCTTTCTGCCATTATATTGTTATAGAACTCTTTTTTTAGACGCACTGTAAAACCTTCCTTTATCTTTGTATAAACCACCTGTCTTTATTTCACATAAACCTCTGTCATCGCAGCTGTCTTCTCTTCTTCTCTTCCTCCCATTCCTGTCTCCTCTTCCCCTTTACCAATCCGTTTGTCAGTCCATCACTTTCTAAATAGGCTAAGGCAGCACAGCATTGTTGTTGATTTCATACATGTCATACGACGCAATTACGTTAATAGCTCCCTGAATGGATTTCATGGAGAGTCGGTTGGATTTGTTTGGGAGGGAGTTTTGAGACAAAAAGAGGCTGTCATCTCTGTTTGGCCATCAGCTTCAAAGCTCTCATTAGCAGATGAGAGATGTGACATTCCTGCTGCAAATGAAGTGATGATTTCTTTATAATGAACACATTAGAGAATTATTAAAAATGAGTTCATAGTTCCTTCTTTTTTTCTTTCTTTCTTACTTTCTTTCTTTTCGCTGCAAACATTTTAATTTACAGCTTTAAAAACAACAGCTTTTGCAATCACATATATTTACAGAACATTACAGTAGATTGGTATATTAGACATTCACTTGCATGTCAAGGTGTGTTCAGATTACTTGATATGCACTGTAAGTGGTTTGGATTTATCTCAACGCACATGAGCTGTTAAAGGAAAGACAAGCAAACTCTGGCAAATAAGGGCTCCTGGCCAGCATAAAATGCAAACACAGACTGCTGGCTTTGGGGTTTGGCCAGACTGGTGTGACCTTAGTGATCTCTGTGTAAGAACTGGACTCAACTCTCTTAATCACATAACTTTGCAAATTATCTGTTCTTTTGAGATGCTGATGCTATGGAGCTCTCTTTTTGTTTCACTCGTGCTGCCCCTGCTTCACTGTAAGCATCGAAGCAATCATGAGTGCTGCTCCTCATTTAGCATTTAAATCAACCCCAACCCCAGCTCTAATTCTAGACTTTCAAGGGGAAAAACTTTGTCTAAACTAAGTCTAATAATAATAATAATAATAATAATAATAATAATAATAATAATAATAATAATAATAATTTTATTTATAGAGCACTTTTAAGGGTACTCAAAACACTCTGTGTAAGTTAGAAAACAACACACTAAAAGAATATAACAAAGATGAACAGCAGTTCTGAAAAGATGAGTTTTGATCAGTGATTTTAACATAGACAGATAAGTGCAGTCTCGTATGTGTTTGGGGAGAGAGTTCCAGAGGGAGGGGCAGCTATGGAGAAGGCCCTGTCACCCCAGGTCCGGTGCATGGTGCTTTGTGGTGGAGACAGGAGGTTGGCAACAGAGTAGCGGAGGCTGCGGGAAGGAGTGTGGTGGTGGAGCAGGTCAGTAAGGAAGGAGGGGCCTGGTTTTGGAAGGCTTTGTGAGTTAGAAAAAGGACTTTGAATTGGATCTGTCATGGGACAGGGAGCCAGGGATGATGTGATCACGGAGAGAGAATAGGGGGGCCTTTATTTCCATATTTATTATAGGGAGCAGTGTTGGGAAGGATACTTTAAAAACCTATTCCGTTACAGAATACAGAATACATGCCCAAAAATGTAATTTGTAACGTATTCCGTTACGTTACTCAATCTGAGTAACGTATTCTGAATACTTGGATTACTACCACATTGAATTGCATTTTATAAGTGTAGGAATGCGGCCATCACATACAGCTTACTAAACAGGCCTATTCTGGTGTGTTCTTCTGTTCCAACTGGCTGAATGTGTACCTAAACAAGCAGATAGATTTTTGTATTTGTAGTCCCGAACTGCATACTACAAAACTCTAACCGCAGTCTAAGCTACCACGAGCTAATTTTAGCTAACGTTAGCTAACATGTCGAACGGGACTAGTCAGTCTTTCAATGGCTCTGGGGCTAGTAAATCAGCACATAGGAGAATGTAAAGTCGCACGTCAACTATAACATAGCAAGGTGACCAGTAAAACTAGAGCAGACGACTACCCTTGGCTAATTAAAAAAAAAAAGTACTTTAAGATGCTTCTTCAGGTTGGTTGGAGGTTGGTTGCTGGCAAGCAGAGGTTGCACTGCACAGTTATATTTTGTTCTCCCTGTTCTTTCTTTAATGTGAAATGCTGTTTGAATTTCCAAGATAGAAACACATTCCTGCCCTGGCTCTGTTGTGCCGGTTCTGGCTCCATCTCTCTATTAGTGATCATGCAAATAGCAATTTTTTTCGTTTTCATATTGGGGCTTCTGGGAAATGCATGGAGTTGCCTTAATTTATTTAGAGAGTGAATAAACTTGTTAAAACAGAGAAGTATCGTCATGTAATCCATTGATTTCAACAATGTAACTGTATTCTAAATACCAACTAGGTAAATTGTAACTGTAACGGAATACAGTTACTCATTATTTGTATTCTGAATACGTAACGCCGGTACATGTATCCCGTTACTCCTCAACACTGTTAGGGAGGCATGTATATATCATCCACAAAACTCGGATCAGGTTTACTTCTGCACCCACAGACGTCTTCTGGAGTGATGTTGGAAGAACAAGTTCAATCTAAGATTATTTTTATTTTCTTCTCTCAGCCTGGAGGCGTCACTACAGCTCAGCCTGCTATTAGACCTAAGAACTGCATTTTTAATCAACCTGCCAGTAAACAGTCAACAGAAGAGATTGCTCTACAGTACATTTTATTTTTTATCAAAGTCAAAGCTGCACTGAGTTAAAGCAGCTCAGACAGATGCAGAGGCTCATTGTGCTGCTGCCTGGCTAGCAGCCACCACAGCTACAGCCTTGCGAGTCAGGATGTTGCAGACAGGGAGCCTGAGGTATTTGTGCTTTCATAGCCCGCCATGCCAGCCAAAACTGAGTCACGCTGCTGCGGGGAGTTTTTACCGTGGACTGTTAGTTTTTGTTGGAAGCTGTGGCTGACGCCAGTGCAGAGGAACTTCTGTTTTGTAACTTCTGTCTTGAAACTACATTTTTCAAAGATAAAGAAACTTATGTAACATAATGCTATTACTGTGTCTGAAACCATTCACTTACTAGTTCCTCAATGATAAGCACTCAACAAATTATAGTAGAAGGTTTTGAATTGTTATTCTTTTGTGTCACCCCTGTTAGGTAGAAAATATGAGTAGAGTATGAGAACCATATCTAAACTGGAATCAGTACATACTATATAACAAGGATTCTGTAGGAAATATGTTTTTTGATATTCCTTATTGACTTGTGAAAGCAAGTTAAAGTGTATCATTTTTTTTTCTTCTTTTCAAAGAATCAGAAAAGGTACTGCAGGCAGCGTAACTTCTCTTTCAGTACCTAAAGAGGTCACTAATAGATTTAATGCATACTGTAGACTAACAGTGGTGACGTCTAGATAACTAGCTACAAAATGTTCCTTTAATGGCTCTGAGGTTATATGTGAAAGCTCTCTCTCTCTCTCTCTCTCTCTCTCTCTCTCTCTCTCTCTCTCTCTCTCTCTCTCTCTCTAAAACATATTTCCTATATTTTTTCCAAAAATATAGGACTTTACTATATGTTTTTATAGAACAGTAAGTTCAAAGAGAAAGCTTGTTTTTAGAATCAGACAGATGTATATTTTCTGTATGTTTAATGTTGCTTACTGGCTTAGTGACATTTCTTGTATATACGAACTTACTAGCCAATGAAACAAGTTTTTCGGTGGTGGGTGACTGTTGAGGTTTGCAAATGTGTGTGTGTGTGTGTGTGTGTGTGTGTGTGTGTGTGTGTGTGTGTGTGCAGCTGACAGGGTTTAGGGTCCTTCCTCCTTTGAGATCCTCTGTAATTACTCTATTGTCTCTAAGGCCAGATGCCCAGAGAGCCTTTCACCTGTCAGCATTAACTCTTCTGGACCCAGCTGGGACAGTGAACAGAAGAGCACTGCACTGAATTAGTGGGCCTTTGCCATGTGCGTTTACCGTCAGCATGGTGATCATGGGTTGTTGTAGAGAGCAAATAGAACCTAGAGTGTTTTCAATCTTTTCACGCTGTCAGAAAGCCTTCTCACATAGTATACAGTACACATAGTGCAGAGTACATGCAAATATACCCAGACCACCTTTTTCAGTGAGCACTGCCTACAGTCAAATCTCTAGTGTCACTGATGCGTATACCAGCTCCAACATCAAATCATAACACATTTACCACATTTTCACTTACCATTATACACCACACAAGACATTATATTTAACTCAAAGTAGCTATAAGAAATATTTGTATAATAACAATGGACCATAATGGAACAAATGGCAGGCAGCTGTTGCAAGAAAGCCCTAAAACACACTGTACACTACCTGCTCAGCACCAAACAGCAGATAGAGTTAGCAAAATGAGTGATGAGGACAAATAAATATCACTTCATTCGAACAAACATACTTGCGACTTTAAACATCAGTTAGGTCATTAGACAGGACAGCTTGAGATGTGAAATGGGAGCGAGAGGAGGAATGACATGCATCAAAGGGCTGCAGGTCGAAACTGAACCTGCGGCCGCTGCGGCAAGGGCTAAGCTTTTGTACATGGGGCGCATACTCATCCAGGTGAGCTATCCAGGCGCCCCTAACCATAAGTCTTTGAAACTGAGTTTCATTAAATTCAGAGGGAAGACAATGTGGATGAATAAGTAGAAAGGAGAAATAGTATTATCTTGGCTTAAAGTTTAAGTAAAACCTGAACACACAAAGACAGTGGAGACTCAAAGGTCAGAGGTGGTGTTAGATAAAATGCTTGCCTCTCTGGTGACCCCACTCCCATCCGTCATGGTAGGTAAACAGCCCCCTGTCACCAGCTGACACTCCACCAGGACCCTGATCGCCTCAATATGCCAAGTTACGGGTGGGCTTCTGTGGCTAGGAAGATCAAGGACACACACAAGCCTACACACACAAACATGAGGAAAACCAACATTCATATTTTTTTTCTGTTACTATTTTGGTTTCTGTCTCTCTCTCTCGTTCTTTCACACACACACACACACACACACACACACACACACACACACACACACACACACACACACACACACACATAGTGCATTTCACTATCTTTGTGGGGACCCGTCATTGACATAATGCATTCCCTAGCCCCTTAGCCTAACCTTAACCATCACAACTAAATGCCTAACCTTAACCCTTACCCTCACCCTAACCATAACCTAATTCTAAACCTAATCCTAAAACCAAGCCTTAACAGACCCTCAAACAGACCTTTAACCTTGTGTGGTCCAGCATTTTGGCCCCACAAAGCTGGTCGGACCCCACAAGTATACTGTATTCCCAGTTTTTGGACCCCACGAATGTAGTTAAACAAGAACACACACACACACACACACACACACACACACACACACACACACACACACACACACACACACACACACACAAGGAGCTCAACACATTTTCTCCTCGTTGTGGGGTCAGTGTGGGGTGTGAGGTGCCTTGCAGTTTGTTGTCACCTTCATGACACCAGTGGACTGGTCTTCCACCACCTGGTTTAGATTAGCACCCGATGCCAGATGTATCTTTTCTGCAAAATAGACACACACACCAATTGAAGTCGGATACAGACAGACAGAGAGAGTGCATGCTACAGAGAGAAGGGCGGCAGTAGAGAGGTTAAGCTCGGCAGCCAGAGAGCGGTGCGTGGTGTGACATGCATGAATGAATGAGCGAAGCATCTGCTCTCCTTCCCGGCCTAAAACAAATCCTGGTTTGAAAATCCACTGCCTGGGGCCCAGGTTCATGCCTTACAGTATATGTGACTCAATGTGCAGGAGCCCTACCCTGTTCACGCTTACAATGCTTAGCTGCAAACTTTGGCTTCCAGTAGGGAAAATTGACCTTTTTAGATGCTATATTGAGAAAACAAGTTTCAGCTATGTTTTGGGTTAATTTATTTAAAACCATTTTCTAGAAAGCTGACCAAACAATGTCACCTCTCTTTCAATCATACCACATGGTATTGTCCATGAAGTGTAGTCTACTGATGAAGATTATCTGATATGATCGGAAGTTTCACAACAGCATCTAAATGGACCTTGAGTGAGTTGCTGTTTCTAAGGATACAAATCAATGTTAAAGTTACCTTATATAGCAGGAGTATTGAAATACAATCCTAGAGAACTATATTAGGACTATTATTTTTGTTTTGGCAATACTGTTATGAAGGAAAACAGTGGAACGGTGAATCAAACCAAAATGAATGTAAAAGCTGCCGGTGAAAAGTGTTGAGGAGGTCGCTGATAAATCTACAAATATAGAACTCAAGAAATCTAGGAGGTCATTATACGTAAGGGTTTCTTTACTATTTCTTGGCCAGGACTAGTAAATAGTAACTTTCTGGAGTTTCGGCTGGTTGCCTGACAATCAAATAATAATCCAGTGAATAAGTGTGTTTCCCAAAGCTTTACCAAACACAGAAGTGCACTGGTAGCCAAATGGTTACAGCACCTGCCACATAATTTTACTGTACCTGGTTTGATTCCAACCAGGAGGCCTTTTTTGCACGTCATACCCCCCTTGTTCCCTGTCTGCCTATTTAATAAAGGTAAACAATAAGCCCTAAAATAATATTTTTTGTTGTTTTTTTAAATGTCAAACCATTCCTTTAAAGGTGTATGAATATCTCTCATTCTTGTTTTGTCTTTGTCAGTTTGTCAGTGGAACAGATTTCTGCATATTTGTTTCACAGACTAAGCAAAGGGAAATAATGTTTCAAGCCTATCTTCAACATTTGCATGTGTTGTTGACTGAGGTCACAGTCAAATGATGATAGTAAGAAACAGGATTTATAGGAGACCACATGCCTGTGTGTGTGTGTGTGTTTGTGTGTGTGTTCCACCCCCATCCTGACATCTTCAGCCAGCCTGAATGTGTGTATTGACACCACAGTGAGGATGCAAATGATTGTCTCTCACCTTACAAAATCATGAATGATTAGACACACAATAAGATAATAAAGTGTAATGGCTGAAAGAGGAAACACAACAAATTCAGCAAACTGTGAAATAAAAGTTATTGTGGGACGAGTGCTCATACATTTTAAACGTCAAGCTGTTAAGCTGCTTTATGTATTTCCTCCTTTACTCATTCCAAAGTAAAGACAAATTGCAAGGATGTCATGCTGCTTAATATTTTCATGGTGGAAATATAAATATAAATGACCAACATACTGTACATGTTGTGTAACAGTCACTTGGCTGTACATAACTGAGAAAAAAGCTGATTGCATACACTTTTCTCTACAGAAAAGATATTGTAATCTCATGTATTTTCTTTGAAAATTAATGAGCTATATATTATGCTTTCAAAGCAACTTTTTCCAACAGTTAAGATGAGATAAAACTTTAATCATTCCTGTGGGGGAAGTGGGCCATTGCAGCAGCAAAGAGAAGGTTATACTGTCTACCAGGGGAGAACAAATACATACTTCCATTGTTCCTACAACACTTTGAAAGGACACAGAACTGCTGTAGTAAAATTCTAAATAGAGTGTGTATCTTTATTTTACAGAAGTTTTGACTTTGTTCTTTTTCCTGTGCATGGTGCATCGTCTTGGGGCTGGATGGCTCCTGGCTCACACCAGGCCAAATTTACCCCAGAAACAGTCTCACGTCAGCTGGTTCCCCAATTATTCAGCGCCTCCCCACCTCTGCTCCCCCACCAGCACCAATGATCAACTCGTTATCAAGCCGTTAGTCCTCACTGATCTTCAAGAGCTTCTGTCTAAACCCACCCACCGCCTTCATTCACCCGCTATACACTCTGCTGACAGCAAGTGGCAGTCTGATCCAGGATCAGTTCAGCTTGACTTTCAGTTCCGTCTGTCTGTTTTGGGTTTGGAAGGCTGAACTTCAACACATTTTAATATGACCATATGATGTCATCCATTAGGGAATTAGTGGAAAATGATCAACTCTTTTTATGATTAACAATTTTTATTTAACTTTAACACAACACACAAAACATACAATTTTCAACATGAACCCCCCCCCCCCCATCATCACCACCCATCCAGACAAAAATCAAGAAAAGATGACACAGTAACTATAATATTTAAGACCATATAACAAAATAATAACAAAATAGATAATATGCTATTAACCAAATAAATATATGTATAAATGACAACACCATAAGCCCATCATACACATCTCTCCCCAGCACAAAGCTTCCTAGGAGCTCTGAGAATGATCAGTTCTACAATGACTAAACAGCCTTTACCATATCCAAGACAAACCATACAGTGGTGGAAGAAGTATTCAGATTCTTTAATTAAGTGAAATAACCAATACAACAATGTAAAAATACTCCATTTCAATTAATGTATTAGGATATCCATTGGCTGTAGCTAAGCAGCTTTTCTTCCTGGGGTCCAGCACAAGTAAAAGTCCTGCGTTCAAAATCCTAGTTACTTAAAAGAATGTATTATATACAAAATGTACTATGTATCAAAAGGGCAAGGTACTTATTCTGCAATAAAATTTCCCCTGTGGCGGATAATTGTGTGAATAATTGTGGTATGCTTTGTGAAAAGCATTCACAAAAAACATTCACATATCAAAATGTTCAGTTCTTTAAGGACATGTGTGCTTGTATTAAACTTTTCTCCACCATTTATAGTTTTTAAAATATTAAGCTTTTTCTTTTCACGTTGACTGTCAATGTAGCAATCTTTAAATCAGGCTTCTTCCACTTCTAAATGCTACTCCTGCCACATACTTTCACCTACAGACGTCATTCAAACTTTAAACTTCACAAAACTATATTACACAGTGTGATTTTTTTCAACATAGTATACTATGACTTTTTTGTTACTTTTTTGACATAGTATATTATAACTTTTTTGTTACTTTTTTCAACATCACATACACTGACTTTTTTTTGACGGTCACTTAACTTCTTTGGTACAGTGACTCACTTTTTAGCACTGCTCCAACAGGCAACCAGCAAGTAGTCACTGCAGACTCTGACATAGGTTTGATTCCCAGCGTGGGCTGGTTCTTTTCATGACGTTTTTTACGACATACAATATTATGACTTTTTTCAACTTACTATACTTACATTTTTTTAGACATATCATACTATAACTTTTTTTGAAATACTATACTATGACTTTTTTCGATATACTATACTATTACTTTTTTTCGACATACTATACTATGACTTTCTTTATCACTTTTTTAACATACTATACTGTGACCTTTTCATCATACAATACTATGACTAATTTCAACATACTATAATATGAATTTTTTTTAAATACTATAGGCCTACTATAACTCTTTTCAACATTCTATACTTAAATTTTTTTCTACATCTCTTACTATACTATACTTTTTGACATACTATACAATTACTTTTTTCGACATATTATACTGTGACTTTTTTGACATACTATTTAAAAAAGTCACATTATACTATGTTGAAAAAAAGTCATAAAAAGTCATAGTATAAAAATAGCAAAAAAGTCAGTATATAGTCATAGTATAGTTTTTTTATTGTTATATCAAATAGCTCTGAACAACAGTCTCTTCTTCAAGTAAACCATGCCAACAACAAGTCGAAAACACAGAAGAACTCAAAATGCTCTGGAGAACGCTGGTATTTGTTGTTTGATGAACATTAAGTTTGTTGTCGATCATTCTCAGAGATGTTCCAGGGGTGAAAGACCCCGTTCGGATTTCAGGACACGCGGGTTTGAGCCCCGCCTCAGATATGACGCACAGGAATGTTTGTGTTGAATGAATGTGAACAGGTGCAATCATGCGTCTGTTTCAACTTTACGCACTTCAACTTGCGAATTTACAAACTTCAACTTGTAACTTGGAATATTCAACTTTGACTGGCATTTTAAAATAATATTTGTATATGTTTGTCGAAAAAAGTCATAAAAAGTCACAAAAGTAATTATATAGTATGTAAAAAAGTAATAGTTGATAGCATGTTGAAAAAGGTTACAAAAAAGACAGTGTAGTATGTTGAAAAAATTCAGAAAAATGTCATAGTATAGTATGTTGAAAAAAGTAAAAAAAAAGTCATAGTGTAGTATGTCAAAAACGTCAAAAAAAGAAAGTGTAGTATGTTGAAAGAAATCATAAAAATGACATAGTATTAAATGTCGAAAAAAAGTAATAGTATAGTATGTTGAAAAAAAGATATAGTATAGTATGTCAAAAAAAGTCATAAAAAGTCATAGCATAATATGTTCAAAAATGTCACAAAAAGTCATAGTATAGTATGTCAAAAAGTCATAGTATTAAATGTCGAAAAAAAAGTAATAGTATAGTATGTTGAAAAAAGTCATAGTATAGTATGTCGAAAAAAGTCATAAAAAGTCATAGTATAGTATGTCGAAAAACTTCAAAAAAGTCATACTATAGTATGTTAAAAAAGTCATTGTATAGCATGTCGAAAAACATCAGTAAAGTATGTCAAAAAAGTTATGATAAAGTATGTCGAAAAAAGTCATAGTATAGTATGTTGAAAAAAAGTCATAGTATAGTATGTTGAAAAACATCATAGTATAGTATACTATTACTTTTTTCGACATACAATACTATGAATTTGTTATGACTTGTTATACATAGTATGTAGAAAAAAGTCATAAAAAAGTCATAGTATAGTATGTTGAAAAAGTCATAAAAAAGTCATAGTATAATATGTTGAAAAATGTTTTAAAAAACTCATAGTATAGTATGTCGTAAAAATTCATAGTATAGTATGACTTTTTTCGACATACTATACTATGAATTTGTTATGACTTGTTATACATAGCATGTAGAAAAAAGTCATAAAAAAGTCATAGTATAGTATGTTGAAAAATGTTTTAAAAAAGTCATAGTATACGGTATAATGTAAAAAAAAAGAAGTCATAATAGAGTATGTCAAAAAAAAGTCATAAAAGTCATGGTATAGTATGTCAAAAAAGTCAAAAAAGTTTTAGTACAGTACGTCAAAAAAGTCATATTATAGCATGCCAAAAAAAGTGATGAAAAAAGTGATGGTATAGTATGCCCAAAAAAGTAAAAAAAAAAGTAATAGTATAGTATGTCAAAAAAGTTATGATAAAATATGTAGAAAAAAGTCATACTATAGAATGTCGGAAAAAAGTCATTAAAAGTCAAAATAAAGTCGGAAAAAGTCATAATATAGTATTTGAAAAAAGTGATACAAAAACATAATATTGTAAGTCGAAAAAAACGTGATGAAAAAAGGTATAACAAAAGCCATAGTATAGGATGTCAAAGAAAGTGTGGAAGGACATCCAAACTCCACACCATGCCAGTTCCAAACCCAGCCTGGCATGGAATCAAACCAGAGTTCAAGGACGCAGAGCTTACTTGCGGGTGTTATTTGCATCAGTGCTAACCTCTGAGCCACCATGCAAACAACAATTTTATGTAGAAAACATTCATAGTAGAATATTTTGGAAAAAGCCATTAAAAAGTAACGTAATCATCAAAATCATAGTATAGTAGTATAGTCGAAAAAGTCAGTAAATCAAGTCAAAAAAACTCATAGCATAGTTTCGACATTGTTGTATCAAATAGCTCTTAACAACAATGTCTTCTTCAAGTATACCATGCTCAACCACAAGTCGAAAACACAGAAGAACCCAAAGTCCTCTGGAGAATGCGGGTATTGAACCTCCTACCTCTCACATTCTAAGTAATCGCCCTACTATTTGAGTTAGTTTCACAGTGGAAGAGTGTCTCTTCCTCCTCCTCTACATGCCATGTTTTCCAGACTTACCAGGCATACATACTCAGGGGTAAAAAAAAAGTCATAGATAGTATGTAAAAAAAAAGTCAAATTATAGTATGTCGAAAAAAGTCATAGTATAGTATGTCAAAAAAGTCACAGTATAGTATGTCAAAAAAAGACATAAAAAAGGCATAGTATAACATGTCGAAAAAAGCCATGAAAAATCATAGTATAGTATATTGAAAAAGTTGAAATCGACGTGAAATGACGGACGCATGTTCGCAAATGTACACATTCATTCAACATAAACATTCCTGTGTGGCGTAGATTGAACCCACGTGTCGTAAAGTCCGAACTGCGTCTTTCACCCCTGGACCATCTCTGAGGATTATTGACAACAAAGTTTACACACAGTCTTTTCTTTTGCCTGTGGCGCTGAGTGTTTGAAGAGACAATTAAACACAAATTTTTAGTTGTTTTACCAACCAGTCCTCCAAACCATGGAGGACATCGGTCCTTTGTTCCTCCCCTCTTATACGACCCACAGGAGCGTTCCATAAATTAGCGGAAATATGACCGCATACCACCAGATAAGGTAACGTCACGGTTTTAAACATGCTGTTAATGTCGCAGTTTGGTCATGTTTAGGCACCAAAACTACTTATTTAAGTTTAGAAAAATATGGTGGTTTGGGTTAAAATGAGGAATTCAATTCCATGCATGCAGAACACAATGTAATGCCAGTCAATTACATTAACCACTTAGCCAGGTCATCTGCTTTGATGTAACTCACGGTAAAGGTCCAAGCCAGGTCTTCCCCTGAGCATGTACATAGGCTTGGTAAGTCTGGAGAAGCAGGAGAAATGCTCACATTCTCTGTTTATTAACATACTATACTGTGACTTTTTTCAACATACTATACTGTGACTTTTTTCGACATACTATACTATGACTTTTTTGCGACATTCTATACTATGACTTTTATCAACATACTATACTATGAATTTTTTTGGACCTTTTTCAACATACTATACTGTGAATTTTTGACATAGTATAGTATGACTTTTTTCAACATACTATATTATGACATTTTTCATCATACTATATTAAGAACATCAGATCACAAGCATTTATGTGGGAGAAACTGATACTACTGATCCAAAGAAAGTTGTTGAAACACAAATAGTTATATTATTACCATGTAAACTTGTGGGAAAAACATACTGCAGTGTGATTAGGATGAGATATAAACCCACACATGGAGTACAAGAGATTACCAAGCCATCGCATTAACCACTCGGCCACTTCGTCTGCTTTGAGGTGTTTTCATAGTAAAAGTCCAATCCAGGTCCAGAATCTTCTGTGTTTTTGACTTGTGACACCAATTAAACTAAATCCTGCAACTGTATGTAGGTTTCTGGTTGCTTTACAACCACATGATGGACGTGGTTTACATGAAGAAGAGATTGTTGTTCAGCAATATTTGATACAACAATGTCGAAAATATAGCATGACTTTGTTCAACATACTATAATATGACTTTTTTCGACATACTATACTATAACTTTTTTTTACTTTTTTCAACATACTATACTATGACTTTTGTAGACTTTTTCTTGATATACTATACTCTGACTTTTTTCGACAAACTATATGACTTTTGTAGACAGTTTCGACATACTATACTATGACTTTTTATCAACATACTATACTAACAAAATTTGATCACAAGCATTTTTATGGGAGAAACTGATACTATTGATCCAAAGAAAGCTGTTGAAATGTAGATAGTTATATTGTTACCATGTAAACTTGTAAACTTAAACCATGTTATGATGCACAGTCAACTTAACAAAAATTAAGTAACATTTATTAAATAATAATGCAAACAAGAAGGTGATGAGGTGTGATTGTCAGTATCAGTGATGTATGAGAGTGTATGGATGCAGTGAAGAATGTGTGGTGCATGTTGTCAGTAGCTAACAAAGGAAATAACTAAACAGAATGAACTCATGATGGTGCTCGGTCAAAGGATTGCTGCACACTGGTCTCGAGGCAGGCGGGGTTAAATAGCCTGGGAGGAGTCATCTCGTTATCGCCTCAGCCACAAACCTGCAAGTTCACAAGACAGACCACAGTATGCATGCACGACAACAAGCTCAGGGCAGTCACATTTTTTTAATCTTAAAATATTCCATTTTGTTTAATACATTATTGGTATTATTCAACATTGCAATGAAATTCGAACTAATTAAAACCAATCCCACATTTGTTCAACTATTCTTATTACTTCACCTTCTTCTTACGCAATTATTAAAGGTCCCATGACATGGTGCTCTTTGGATACTTTTATATAGGCCTTAGTGGTCCCCTAATACTGTATCTGAAGTCTCTTTCCCGAAATTCAGCCTTAGTGCAGAATTACAGCCACTAGAGCCAGTCTCACAATGAGCTTTCCTTAGGATGTGCCATTTCTGTGTATGTAGCTATTGAGGAGGAGAGAGGGGGGGGCAAGGTGGAGAGTGGGGGTGTGGCCTGGACCAACTGCCACTTTGCTCGTTTGAAAGCCATGATGTCTCTCTCTCTCACGGGTGGGCCAAATTCTCTGGGCGGGCAAAGCAGAGAAAGGGGAGGTAACCTTGCTTCTTATGAGCTCATAAGGAGGAAGATTCCAGATCGGCCCATCTGAGCTTTCATTTTCTCAAAGGCAGAGCAGGATACCCAGGGCTCGGTTTATACCCATCACCATTTCTAGCCACTGGGGGACCATAGGCAGGCTGGTGGAACTCATATTAATGTCAAAAAACCTCATAAAGTGAAATTTTCATGTCATGGGACCTTTAAAGCAATCCAGTTCTAGCTCTAGCAATTTAGCTTTTCAGCATTAACAAGCATTTTCTGCAGGAAGTGCATTTTCTAGTTATATTTGATTATTGATGAATCAATGTGTAAGCAGCATTTTACTGTTGTGAATAGTTTTGTCTACTTAATGTACAGTTTGGTAGTTTTGTCCAGTGGTTTCCAACCTGGGGGTGGGGCCTCTCCAAAGGGTAAATCTGAGAGGTCTTGAAATGAGTAATGGGAGAGGAAAGAATAACAAGGGCCCTGTTCAGACTAGTGTCTTGGGTGATCGGATCACAAGTGGACAGCCTTAAGTACATAATTTCACAACTGGCATTAGCATTTGTCTCCACATGCATCATGAGTGACCACATGTGATCAGATCTTAATTCCCTGCTCTATATGCAAATAAACATGAATCATTTCTGTTCGCACGGACCAAATGCGTTGTGGTTTTTAACCGGTGGGAGGCAGCAATGCACCTCCAATTCCTAAACGGCTGGAAATTAAAAGAACATTAAATCAAACAATACAGACTGGGTCAACTACAGATGCTACATTAATGTAATGGAGTATAATGTTCAATGCTTCCTTCTTAAATGTAGTGGATTATAAATATAAACTATCATTAACCCTTGCTGATTTATCAATCTGTGATTCAGTAAAGTTAGGGAAGAACTGCACTCAGGTCAGTTTAACGGCCACATTTCACTCACAATAAACATCCTCCAATCAGTCAACTGTAGTTGTTTGGATCGTAACCCTTTGAGAAACTAACTAAAGCCCATGTGTAGCCCAGTAAAACAAAGAATAAGGTAACACTGCCTGTCTAAAATGTAAAGAAAAGTCGAAGAGAGTGAAAAGTAGCAGGACGGACCAACAGGCTCACACACCCCCGTGCGAATACACTGCTCTGAGGTCATTATTAGCAAATGAAGAGGGGATGGGAGGTCTGGGATAGAGAGGAGAGGGTGATAAAGCACTGAGATCTTGTTGACAGGTAGTTGCCCAATGGGTCAGACTTTTTCCGACAAGCAAGCCGGAGAACTAGTCTTAACGCCTCTTGCTCTTTGAAGAGACAGAGAGTTTCCTGTGCCATGGTCATCGTTGTAGGAAGTAAATGAGCATATCTTACGATGCCACGGTTGTGTTACAGGAAGTTCTTGACATGTTGTGACGAATCACATTGTCTTCTTTTAGACTGATTCAGCAATACAGCGCTCTTGAGTGGTGGAAATAACATGACATTCAATTTCCAGATTGTCAAAAGTGGACAAAACTGGGACAAATACTGTGGGAAAACAACCATATGGAG